>JAQMCX010000046.1:11312814-11331323 GCA_029814765.1 Acanthurus leucopareius
CCCCCCCCCCCCCCCCCCCCCCCCCCCCCCCCCCCCCCCCCCCCCCCCCCCCCCCCCCCCCCCCCCCCCCCCTGTTTATAGTCTGGATTTGTGCAAACACTACACATTAACACACACACACACACTTCACACACTAATTGGAGCTTCTGTAATGAATTTCAGCTTGTAAAAGAAGAAACTTGGTGGGTTTGTTAACATGCAGTAAATGTTGGCATTTAGATTTCTGCAAACCTTTAATGTGTTGCAATTTTACATTTATTTCCATAAAAAAGTCACATTTCAGTTCTCTTTCATGTTGTGGTTTGAGTCTGGTTTGGTGTAGAAATCAAAACACTTAGTTAGGTTTATAAAAAGGTCATGTTTTTGAATTTACACCTGATTTTATCACCAAAAAACATGATTGCAAAGTGTCATCACGTCTCAGAAACGTACCTGTGTCTGTTGTGTGAAACAGGAAGTGTCAAGTGGTGTTTAATCACAGTGCAGAATTACGATCAGAAAGTTGTGCTGAAGTGTTATGACCTTTAAAATGAACATTTTAATGATGATTTCTTCAGGAGGAAACTGCTCATCACATTAAAAAACAACCACAACACGAGGCTGCTGCCTCCCACACAGGCGAGGAAACATCTGGTGAAACCTTAATGAGCTTTTAAATCTTTCATTTTGGCCTGAAAAATATCGGCTGCAGCTCGTAAATAATTATAATTGCATAAAAGTTTCAACTAACATAAGAAGGAAGCATGAGTTTAATTTAAAAACAGCACTCGAATAGATGTATTCAGCTACTTTTAACCACTGCAAAATTAAAATGCATGCTGACGTGTAAATAAACAGCAAACATAAAGTCTTGTAAAGTGTCAACACACACAGATATCAGCCTGGACGGAGTGTGAGGCAGCTTTTCCTTCGTCCCATGACGTCACACGGGGTTAAAGGGAGGAGACGGACTGACCTGCTCCGTGAGGCGTCGCGTCCTCAGGAAGAATCCCAAAAGGCAGCCGATGACCACAGCCATCACCGACATGATGAGGAGCCCATTCTGCTTGCAGACGTTCTTCACCCTCACCCACACTGCGTCCAGAGCCACGGCCATCCTGAGTCACCTGTCCCGCGTCCTACCAGAGACCCATAAATGTGTCCAGCCCAAAGCCCCAAAATCCAGGTGTGAGGATGAAAAACAGAAGCAAAAAAAAAAAGGAGAAGAAGAAGAAAAACTCCAGGGTTGGATGGGATGCTCTGTGAGAAATATCCAGTCCTCCCCGTGATATTTTTAAAGCACCTTCAGGCTCAGCATCCCTCTCCTCCTCTCGCTGTGGCAATCTGCACTAAGCCACAAAGATCCTCTCACTTTCCAGGCATCCCCTCCCAACCTGCTCCACCCATCAGCAGCCCCGTGTGTGCCGACCGGCCGCCAGGGGGACGCAACAGCTGGCAACAACGTCCCCGCCGATTAACATCACCAATCCTGTTAGTGAGCCGCAGTGTGTTAAACAGGTCCGAGGCAGCTTGAAGATCCACCGACAGTTTGACCAAAAGTTATCAGACTGAAGGAAAACAGACGACTGGACTCAGGAAGGAAGGTTGTTCTCAAAGAAACACGTCTGTTTCTTTAAGAACAAACAGTTTTTACTCACGATGGATTAAAAAAAACAGACTGTTTCTTATCAAACTGCATCATTTCAGCACTTTAACATCCAGAAATTATCTCTATATTGAACAAACAGGCTAAGTGTATTATGAAGTTTAAATTTTAGTTTTCATTTTTAGAAAAGTGTCAGCTCTGAAAAAAAGCTTCTTCTTCACGGCTGCAGTGTTTTAATTCAGTGGAGTCGATGTAAATCAGCAGCCATCAGTGTCACTTATGAAGGATGATGATTGTTCAGCTCTTCACAGAAAAGATTCAGTTTTTAGAAAACTTGTCCACTTTTTTAATGTTCCCTCCGTCATTTACACATTTAGAAACTGTCGTCTTGGATCTTCAGGAAGTGGTTCAAAGCTGCACTGACATCATCATCATCATCACCACTGAGCTCCTTGTTTAGTTTGAGGCTGTAGTCTTACGTAGGTTATTCAGATGAATACGAAGCTGCTGAAAGATTTTAAATCCACATTCCTGAATGTCAGCATGAAGGTCAATGCCGTCTATTTTCACACACAGTGATGACTTGAAATTTTCAACTACCTGAAAAACAAACACCATGAAAGTTTTATCACTCATAACTTCCTGCAGAATCGCTCATACAGTTGATCTGCAAAAATATATAACAAGAGCTTTATAACTCATCTCCTTCTCCCTTTAAGGCACTAATCACCTCTCATACACTGACATCTCATACTGACAAACACACACTGTTGTGTTAAAATGCTACACAGTCCATTTTCTCCTGATTGACTCTTTATTTAACACTTTTCTCTTGTGCTTTCCTCCAGTACAGAGGTTACAGATGTGGACAGAAATAAAAGCAGTGGTGTCGATTCTGTAATTGAGGCAAGAAAGAAAGAAATGTAGTGAAGGAACCGTCGTGTTTTCATGAGATGTGATGATACAGAGAGTTTTTCATCCCTCAGATGTTTTTTTTTCAGCTCATCGTTGATGTTTTTAAAAACCTGCGAAGCCTCGTAGCTCTCATCATCATCATCATCATCATCATCAGCAGGAAGTTTTCAGAGGAAAAACTCAGAGAACCAAACTGAACACAAACCGTCCAAGTGTCAAACTCATCTAACCGTCTGATCAGAGCATGATGGATCATAAACGTCAAATTCATGCAAATTAATACGTGAAGTGAGGCTGAAGAAGCACTGATTGGTCCTGTGGGATCTTTATGGAGCCAAAACCAGGACAATTTGCTGCAGTTAATTTACTTTAATCCTCAGGATGACAGCTGCGAGTCAGCTGCTCAGCTTCTCCTTAATGAGAGCAGATTTGAGATGATTAAGGCCAATGAGAAAACAGCGACATCATACGAAGCGTTGCATTTAAACGTAAACAGTAAAACAAGGTCATTTTTTATTTGAACATGATACGTAGAGTCCTCAAAAGTTTACTGTGTAAGAAATTAAGAATAAGCGCATCAGTGTTAATTTTGTAATCTCAAAAACTGCAAAAAGCGAACCACATCTGGCACACAGAGTCAGATTTTTAAAAAGCAGTTTAAAAAAGCATGAAATCAGGTTCACACAGAGGTGACAGGAAGCTTAACATTTGTCTTTTATCTTTAAAATTCCCTAATGCAAGTAAATGATGTAAGATTTCTACTATATTACACATCTAATGCTCAGTTAATGCACTTTAAATTTAATTCAACTCTCCCCAAAGAGGCCATTTCACAGAAAAACGCATATTAATGTTAAATGCAAACACTCGCTCCTCAGAAATGGATGGAAATCTGAAGAGCTGTGTTTGTTTTTGTTCTGCTTCATTGCTCATAATTTGAATTTCGAACACAAACTCAAAACCAGAGATCCTGATCAATATGAAACCAGTAAAGTTGACTTTTTTCAGACTGAAAAAAGGACAAAACATGCTAAAGTTTAACATAAAGTTGTTCTGGTCGTTGTCTGGATCAGATTTCTTCTTGAGTATTAACACATCCAGTTAAATCACAGCTGGTTAGCATGCTTTTACCCTGAATATCCTGTTTTTATCATCCTAAAGTTGTGTGACTGTTTATCCAGAAAGTGCTGCAGCTGTGGAACAATGACAGGATCCCGTTCCTCCTGTGCGTGGATGGAAAGTGGCGTGCATCAGGTCTCTGCGGTTCAGATGGATTTCATTCAGTAATGTATGCATAAATGCATTTAGAGAATAGCCAGGGGATTAGCACAAGAGCATCTGAGCACATATGCATGGACTGCATGCATGCGGCTGTCAGTTCACCGCAGGACCGACCCGTCACATCAGATCCATGACAGTTTCCCGTGTTTGTTGACACAGCTGTCGTCCTCTTCTGGTCCTCTGCAGGATTCAGTGATGTGGATTTTTTAGATTAAAGCCAAAGACTTTTTGTTGCATTTTAAACAAATGTAATGTCTCACACTGTGCGAATTCAAATTAAATCAGTTTTATTGTGACTAAGCTGAAAGTAAACTCTTCCTACCAGCACCTTCAAAGACTTATATGCTTTGTTAAATATGAAGCAACATAGAGAAATAAAAAAACAACAAATTGTGCTTTTTTTTCAGAAGATATGAGCTGCAACTTGTTTGCAGATGCATTGACTTCCTGGAGCTTGTAACACTTTGTCACCTTCATATTCATGTGCATCTATGATCAAACAAGATGCATCGTGTCACTCTATATGCTAAAAATACAATCTTATTAAACACTGAACCCTGCACACTATGCAGACGATTGTCTCCTTTATAATGAAGGTGACACGAATTATTGTGCAGCTGCTCAGAGCTGAAGCATCATAGAGACACACTGCTTGTATTGTTCCTATTATATTCCTATAATATTTCTATGATCATTCTGTGCTGCTGAAAATACACCTCTAACCGAGTGCTTACGTGGACATGACACGACTTTGGTTTGGACAATCCCCCGTTTTTAAAATTAATAAACCAACAAAATCAAATCAATGAAAAAATATTTTAAATGTCACTGCTGACAGTTAAAAAAAACTCAGAAATATCTTTAAGTCCAGCTTCTCTGTCTAAAAAAGGTCCTACAGTCGAGTGTGTGAGCTGCATGTTCCTGTTTTCAGTCCAGCCGTGTGTGTGTGCGTGTGTGTGTGTTTGCACAAGTCCAGCCGTGCACCGTTCTGTCTGCTGCACAGATTTCACTTTATTTATTTATTTCACCCAGAGAGGAGTTTTAATCTTTCGTTTGCCCAAAGCTCGAGTGATTCAGGTCGCTTTGTCCTTCACAGTCTGTCCTCAGGATGAGACTTTGTGTGCAGCAATCAGGTCGTCGCCACCGCCGCCACCGATTCACACCCCTCCCCCCTCTTTTTAGCTGTGCATTTCCCCCGTTGCGTTTAGATTGGACTTGTGTTGAAGGAGCTGTCACACACACACACTCACACACACACCCCTGATAACACACATTCACACAATCCGCTCTCAGCCTTTGGCGTTACAAGTGGAGGAATCATGAATGGATGGCGAGCGGCGTGGCGAGTGGCGTGTTCGTGTGTGCCAGGACAGAGCTGCATATGTGTGAGTAAAGTATGTGCTCGTGCTGCGATCACATGTTTTGCCAGACTCCATGATCGCTAATCCTTCTCTTTTGCCAATATTTCCACTCTATCTGGTTTCATCAGGCAGGGATTACACAGGATTAGACAACCTCCCAGAAGCTGACATGCATTCATTCATTCATTAAAAAAAAAAACCCAAATGCAGATGCTCACACGTCTCCAACTCTGCCAAAATGCACCGGCGAGACCGTCCGACACCGTCCACATGCTAGCATGCATTTATTGACCTTTAATTCAACGGTGCATGCAGCTGTGCAGAGGTTGATGCTTGTGTGCTGTGAGATTATGTAACACAGCTGTGATGACTACACGGGGCCCGGATGTCATCACGGCGGTGGGAGGGGTACCAACCTCAGCCTGCCCTGAACCTCCGAGCAGCACTCAGTCTGCAGAGTTTCATCCAGAGAGACTCAAACACGTCTGACGCTTCGCCTTAAACAAAGAGTGAAAGAAAAGAGGAGAGCGAAGCAGCTTTGATGCAACCTGAACTCAACCAGTCTGCTGCTGCTCTCATGGAGCTCTGCTGAGGCTCATTAAACATCTGCTCAGGACAGATGTCATTTCAAGTAAGCTACACGCTGAATGATTGACAGGCCTCCCCTTCAATCAGACACCAACACACACACCACATAAACACACCACACAGCAGCATCAGACTGCCCTTGTTTCTCTTTATTTATGTTAATTTGTCATCATTCTCACAGTGGAGATAAGATGACAGTTGTTCCAGAATAATTTAGCACCAAAATCTGATTCTAAGCTTCAAAAAAAGACCAAGCTGTTAAAGATTTCTGTTTATTTTAAACTCACAACTTTGGATTTAATCTTAAATCCATGTGAACATAAATTCCCAGTTCAGTCGTCATTTGCTGTTAGTCTGAACATTTGCATGTGATTTAACTTTTTTAAAAGCTAAACAAACTTTAATTCTGTGGTTGACAGGAAGGTCTTTAGTTTTATAAGTATTAAATATAAATCATGAGATTGTAAAGCTGTCGTCCAGATGAAGGAGCTAATTTCTGGACAGCTAAACGCACAGTTTTTCACTTGTGCCACTAGAGGTCGCTCTATCAAAACAGAAGAAACAAAAAGCTCAGTTTGATGACAGCTTCCATTGTAGATGTAAATCTGTGTGACTCACATGTGAGTTAATGTGTTTAACTTTAATTTAATGTCACATTTGCCGACTTCCTTCCTCACTTCCTGACTGGTATTACCTAAGAAGTTAGAGACAGGAGACGAAATGAGACGTCACCTCGAAGAAAATGAGAGATTCTCTGAGTTTGAACATTGATGGAAACATTTAATAACATGCAGACAATCTGAATGCATTTTAACACAGAATTCTTAGATATAATGAACAAACTTTGAGGCATCACCAAAGTTGTGTCTCATCAGATCGGCTAAATGATGTTTTTCTAACATTACTGGAGCTCAGTGACTGTGATAAACATATAATCATTGATCACAGAATCAAATCAGTGTCAGTTTGGGTTTTTAAAGAAACATGTGGCACAAAACTCCAAACACTTTCATTCAGAAACTCATTATACAAGATCCCTTCTGCAAAAACATGGAAACGGCCACAACATTTGAGCCTCAATGCAAATCAGGTACAAACATCGTTTCAGGGACGTCAAAGAACCACGTTTATTTAAATTGGACAAGGTCGATGAGACTCCGGCACTGTTCAGCTTCTCATTAACGAGCCCTGCTCACAGCGGCTGCACAGATTTCTTTGTAAGCGAACTATTCAGAGGAATGTTTGGCATTTCAGTCATCTGACGCCGTCAGTGCTGAGAGCAGAAATCACCTTGTATTCGTGCTGCTGAGGCCAGAGGACGACCTTCAGTGACAAGAAGACGCGTAAAATAACCCACATAAATAAAATAATCTCAAGAAATCCACACTGAGCAATGAAGGCAGCTTCCTGCTGTTTGACACTGTGGATTTATTTTACCTGCAGCAAGAAAAGCAACAAGGACAGGAAGTTAAATAAAACAGAGAGATGCTTTCAAAGGATGATGGTGAGTGAGCGAAGCTGCAGGTCTCATGGTCATGTGACTGGAGAGGAAGTTCTTTCCTCTCAAACGCCAAAAACATCACATCCAGCATCGTCCCTTCAGCCCCTCTGATGCTGTCAAAGCAGGACAAGTGATGTGGGGATTTTTGCCCTTTCAGTATGGTGCCCCCTTCAGGCTGTTCTGTGTTACTGCTGAGACACAACGATTCATCTTCCTTTTTTTATGGTCCAGTATTTATTTATTTTATTTATACAGTTTAAATTTACAGGAAACATGTCTGTCTCTGATATCTGCAAGTTTATTCAGTTGTTGGATAAATATTCTTCATATAAAATATAAATTCCACAATAAAAAATTAAACTACTCGAATCAAACTAATTCTTTAGAAAAATAACACAAGTATTATCGTTTATTTACTAAATGTATTTGTGTAATTTTGTGCCACCAGTGAAATAATGTGCTGGAAAATGACCCTGAAACTGTATTTGTTGCATTTTGTCAGTGTTATTGCAAATGTTATCCAAGTTAATTTGTTCAAACATGACATTTTCCATCTTTACTGGAAGGAGTTTTAAATGAATGATGATCACTGTTCATCACTGGTTGAGATCCAGTCCTCCCAGTAAAATCCACCCTGTTGCGTTTCCTCTGCTGTTGTTTGCACAGTGTGACCTTTGTCAGAGCCGACGTGCTTTGACTGAACAATATTGACTCTTAATATCAGCTCCTTTATTGGATGTTTAGTCAAATGACTCCTGTAACACAGATCAGATCAGATGTCACCTGAGCCTGAAGGACATGAAGAAAGTCTCCGTCTCTTGATATATTTGCAGAATCTTGCTATTTAAACACCAAGTTGAAGCTGAAGACGGTTTGTTTCTGCCTCGGTTCACTGTAGAAGCAGTGACTCACTTGTTATAATCCAGCTGTCACAATGTTTTCTTCCTCCTTAAATAGATCATAAATTCTTTCCATCTCCAGGATGCAGCGTCTTTAATGCTTCACAGAGCAGCGGGTTCTTCCGCTCTGATGAGTGCGAGGTATCGTCCAGTTCGCTGTAAATACAGTGTGAGTGGTGAAAAGATATTGTATCTACAGAAGATAAATTATGGTGCTCTTCTCTAAAGTGCATCTTGTAACATTTTGAGTCAGTGGGAAAAGAGAGAGATGGATAACCCAGGAAACAGAAACTTCTCCTCAAAGCGACAACAACAACTCAAACTGCTTTCACAGTTTAAAAAATTTGGAATGACAGAAGATATTTTATCACTCGAGCAACATTAGCTCGACTTGAGACTGCTGCTGTTTTCCTGTTACACAAGTTAAAAGCTCAGCTGTTTCTCTTCCTTCTGGATTAATGCGACATGAATAAAAATCCTGCTGTTCATCGTAGAAACCTGTGTTACGTTTGTGCTGAAAATACATTTCAGATAACTGTACTGTTTGCAGGTAAACGTCACAGATGAGATACTCGGTACAGGATGTGATAGAAATGATTCATCGGCTGCAGACCGTCACGCTGCTCTCAATCATCCTTTTACATGCATCTCCTTACTCACTTTTAATTGGGTTTTTCAGTGATTCAGTGTTGCAGAAGAGACGTGTCAGAAACTGGAGAAGAAGAGTCCGAGACGCAGCATGTGTTTCATAACTCCTGGAGACGAGTAAACTAAACTTAACCAGTGAAATCAGCAGAGATTTCTTCATATTGTGATCGTTTTTTGACTCCTGATGCATTAAAACTAAATGGAGACATCTGTTTGTCAGGTTACAGTTTGTTTTTGGAGATAAATTCACGTCCTGGACGAGCTCACTGTGTCTGCACCTGTCGCTTTCCCTTTGTTCTGCATTCAGATGGACTGGATGACTAAAAGGTGAACAGTTGCATCAGATGCATCAAACTCTTCCTGTGTGACGTTTAACCTCCTTCAGATGGAGGAACTTCACTGGGTCCATTCTGGCAAATCTAGATTATCAAGGATCAAACCAAACCTCTCTGATACTTGTGATGTCAGGCACCAGCAGACTTCAGTCAAATGTTCTGGTCATGCATGAGCTTGGTCTCATGTTGGAGATGCTGGACCTGACTGTGGAGTCACGGCCTCAGGGTGTCCTTCCCCTCTTTGAAGGCTCATCCTGTTATGGAAAAACCATTCGGTCGTCTCAAACACACCTTTTCTGCAGGATTTAATGCTGTTTGTGAAACAGGAAAAGATCCACTTTGCTCTTTGTGGCTCAAATGAGAATTTTTTACAAAAGTTGGCTGCAGCTGCTCTCCCACTTCGACTCCGTCCAAACCAAAACCACTGCACAGAGGGGTTGGAGGTATCTGATGTAGATTACTGTGGATTGATGCATGAGGGGAGGGGGTGCATATGTGTTATTTATGCAGGTCCATCAGGTTGCGTGTATGTGCGTATAAACATGTACGCACACAAACACACATGTTGGACTGAGACCTTGTGCTGCAGGAAGAGCTTCAGGTCAGGATGACATGTTCTTTCAGTGGATCTCCAGTTGACCATCTCTCTTTTTTTTAGTTCAATTATGCTGTTATCTCTATCTATCTATCTATCTATCTATCTATCTATCTATCTATCTATCTATCTATCTTTTTCATTATTTAGTCATGATTATTGGAATTTCTTTTAGTTATTTTTCCTTATTGGGCTCTCATGAGCAGGGAGAGAGATGTTATTAACATACATCTGTAGCTGTGTTTCATTCAACATGCCGACTGCTGAATAATATATATGGGTGTAAAAAATAAGTATTGAGGAATAAAATATGACATTAAACATGAACATTATGCTTCTCTAGAGGTTAGTGTAAACTATGAATGCTTGTATGGTTAATCATAGGGATGAAAGTGTTCACTGATTTCTCCTCTGGTGCCACCAGCAGGTCAAAGTTTTAACTTATGGGTGAAAAATCCTCAAATCTGTTTGACTCCACAACAAGCATCTTGCTCCCAGGTGATGAATCTAACTGAAAAGAGTTCATTTGAGCTGCCAGCATGGACGTAGACTCTTAGATTTGTCTTAATTATGATTTGTTTGCCTTAATTTTTGTTTTTCTGCAGTGTCAGCAGGCCTTGCAGATGAGGTGTGAGGTGTCCCCCCCACCTGAACACACCAGCAGCTTTATGTGATCCATCAGAATGAAAAAGGTGTCCGGAGACATTAGAATTCAGTATAGAGAGACTTTCTGTGTGTGTGTGTGAGTGTGTGTGTGTGTGAGAGAGACAGACAGACAGACAGAGAGAGAGACAGGTGGGTGGGGGTCCGTGCAGTGAGTCAGTCCTGCAGCTCCGCACTCGCACTCGAACGGCGATGTCAGGCTGCAGCAGCGGGGAGATGTGCGGTAAGAGAGCGGGTTTTAATGTGCGCCACACCGCATCCATGCGCTCTGCATGTGCGGCTAGTCTGCGTCTGACATGAGCTCGGACTGCGAAAGTTACTACAGCAAAGAAAACGTGTTCGTGGAGGGATTCACGTGTCCGAAGGCGGACAGTGACACCACGGCGCTTTTCTGCTGCGGGTTCAGTGACCTGAAGTACTGCTGCGATGATCCCAACAGCTTCTTCCCCTACGAGTACGGATACATGTGGTGGTTGAGGTGAGCATGCACGGCGTTTTCCCGTCAGGACTCGTGCCAGAGACGCACAGTGGAGACATCATGTACCCGTGAACTTAACGCAGACCCAGAACGCGGTGCGCACCATCAGGCGTGATTCATCCCGCAGGAAAAAGTTGATTATTCTGCAAAATGTATCTCTATATCTATAAGGGATCAAAAAAATAGTCTATTTAGGGTTAAAAAGTAAATTATCTGCTGTTTTTCTGGGAGGTTTGTATCCAGAAACCAACCTGTTGATCAGAACATGTTGCTGTTAAAAGTTAAAGATGGATTTTTGAATCAAACTCTGCTTTAAATGTGAACTTTCTGTTAACCTTTAACAGCAAACAGGTGAGGAGTGATGGAGGATAAAATGTGGACAAACAAATGAAAAGATTCACTGATGCGCCTCAAACACACCTTTGAGCTCCACACACACACACACACACACTTTTTAGTTTCCAGCAGGGAGAACAAGATGCAGCCTCTCATCCAGGAAATGATGCGGAACTGAAGCTGCACTGGTCAAACTTTTATTTTTTCTGGATAATTTAAAAAAAACAGCATTTTTTACAGGATATATGTCTTCAGTGTGTAAGATAATACTCTCACAGTGAGGTGTGTGGATCACAACATCTGTCCACCTTCACTGTGTTTGACTGGCAGGACGTCACGTGGGTAAATGATATTAAAACTATCTGCATAGCTCCATATAAGGTAAACAGGTTAATATTTTTATTATTATAATGTAGGTGAGCTGAGCCTTTTTGTCATCACAGTAAAAAGTCACAGAGTAATCTACAGTAATCAGAGTATTTGATCTGCAAAATTTATGTGATTGTGTTTGTTATTTTGCATCACAACTTTGTGTAATTTAAAAGAAAATGTCAACAAATTATTTTTTTAAGTCCAGAAAAAAGGGCAAGAGCTCAAATCTGACGATTCTGCATCTTTATGTGTCATTATGAGCGACAAGAATCCAAAGAGCCTCACTTCTCTTAACGTACAGAGGGGGCGCTGGTGAGTTAAGGCGTGGATGCACACAAGCAACAAAAAACTGTAAAAATGCTTTAAACATTTTGAACTGTTAAACAAATAAATAAAGTAAGTAGCAGGCAAAATCGTGACTAATAGTGAATGTGAACCAAAATATGAGAATTACTGCGAATTTTACGAAGTTTAGAATTTGTTATAGTTCTTCTTCTAACAACAACAACAACAACAAAAACATAAAAGGCTTTTACTTTTTAGTTTTACTTTATATCGTTCTTCTTTTTTTAATTTATTTTTAATTTTAATTTTTTATAAAAAATTTTATTTCCATATTTTTTTCTGATATTTTGTCTTTTTTAATTAAATTTTAATCTATTTTTGAAATATATAACACATATAAACAACAAAAGAAACACATCACAGCAATAATTTTTCACCTCCAAACGTTGTCCACGTGTACATGGAGTCAGTTTCATGTTATTGATGAACTGTTTGTTGTTCCTGCTGCACACTGAGCGAACTGATGCTCCTGTTTTCAGTCTCGGGGCTCTGGTCGGTCTCTCGGTAGCTGCTGTGGTTCTTCTCGCCTTCATCATCACTCTCTGCGTCCTCTGCTATCTGTTCATCACCACCAAACCCAGAGGTCTGGACAACGGGCTGCCGCTGCGAGCACCAGGTACTTGAGTCTCTGCAGGGGGCTTTTTAACAACAAATCGATAAGAGTGACTGAATTATTCATGAGGAACCTCTTTACACTGATCGACTGTCGATTGAGCCTGAACCAATTAAACTGACAGACTTAACCTGACTGTGTGAGCTTGATATTTTCTGATTGAAAATCTGACCTCTCTTACATTCAGAGCTGGTCACATTGATCTTTTTATTCATTTATTTATTCCTAATTTAATGGCACAAGTCCTGAGTGAACACACAACAAAGTTGGGCTACGATCTTCTTTTCAAATTTTAATTTTTTTCATCTTTTTGACCTTTTTTACACAAACACATGTTTTTTTAGAGACTCTTTTTGCATTGATGACTTTTAAACAGACAAAAAGAGTTTCTGGCCAGTGATGAACAAAATGTGTCAATATTTCCTTCAATTATTTTATTTGTTAACTTTTCAACTTTTTAACTTGCTAACAGCGTTTTTACATGTTTGCACATCAGTGTAGCAATTCTTTCACTTTAATGAACAAAAACTCTGAAAACACAGTCGCAGTGATGCAGGTTTTGGATGAGGACCAGTCAGACCTCTGCAGCTTCTTTTTCTGGTTTCTGATTGGCCAATTTGGCTTTAGGTTCAAGTGTATGCATCTACTCATTGGACTGGCATCTGCAGACTTTGCTTTAAATGCTTTTTCAGTCAGGCAGAGATCTTTAAAAAAACAAACAAACCCTGGTTTAAACCTTACCTGTGTTCGTGTGGAGAATCATCCTGTTCATGTTAGAAGATGTGAGGACGCTTCACCTGCAGGTCACAGCAGATGGAAGGTTCTTCGCTGTCCATTTGAATTTGCACTGAGGACATTAACTTTCAAATCTTCAAAGGGCTTCAAAGAAAGTGAGCAAGCAGAGAGCAGGGGTGAATTCTTTTCACAAAATGAGATGGTTTCGTTTTAACATGTAAAATCGCTGTGAGACTCCGAGCCATCTGAGCGCTTAGCATGAAAAGATATGAATTAGTTCTGTTCCAAACCTCCAAACTGGTTCAAGTCTTTTGCTATGTGATGCAAAAAAACTACAAATGAACTCAACTCTGTTTCACCACCTTGTTTAAATGATATACACACAATGTCAAGTATTTTTTATCTACAAAAAGTCCCATTTCACCCCTTCAGACCCACAAAAGTTGTGTTTTCACTGATGTTTCCTCATGAGACTTTTCCTCAGAACTGTGAGTGTGTTTATTCTCATTTTCCTGTCACAGCTTTTAAAACTGAACAATTCACTGTTGTTTGTTAATTTAACATTAAATCCTGCACAGACGTGTTTTTGTTGCCTTCAGGGACTTTAAGGTATCAGACTTTTTAATGATCAGATGTGTAACTGCTCAGGTGTGTTTTAAACTTGCTTCTAACTGCATGTTCGTCTGTCAGACTTATTTGAAAGAAAGCGATGAATCTTAATTTTGTCCAAGATCTCAACAAATAGTTTGTTGAATGAATTTCTTTTATAACTAAAGAACAGATGCATCTAGCCATCAAAATAAAACAAGCTGTGAAAAACTGTAGTTTCTAAGTGAATTTTCTGTATTCCAGGCTCTTCATCGAGTCCACAAGGACCCGGTCCAAGTCATGCTGGGGCCCCTACGGGTCCTCAAGGTCTCAGGAAACACTTCCTGAGGGGCAAACTGGACTGTGACAACCAGCCTCCGGACCCCGATCGCCTTTTCCAGCGTTGTTTCATGGCGACTGTGACGTCCATCAACGTGGAGGGTCCTGCATAGACTGGCGGACTGTTCTGACTTCGTGAAAAGCTGCTTTTGCCACCTGCCACTGTAATTTATCTCAGTATAAAAGTTGCTTGAAGCAAAAAACACAACTGATGGCAAGTTGGTGAAAATCCTCAGAGGAATTCTCAGCCTGAAAAATTAAACTGTAGCAGAGGAATGAGAGAGATTCAAAAATGATCTGAGTTGCTTTACGTTTCTGAGCTTTAGCTTTGGTGAGACTTACAGATCATTTGTGTTTGAATAATGTGTCAAAGAGGCACGGAGGTAATTTTGCTCCTGAAAAACAAATCACTTTGCTAATTCTCATGTTTTTTTTATGTGAAAGCCAACATAAAAGCACATCTATGAGCTGTGGTTTGTATTTAAAATCAAGTTATTTTATCGCAGCAAAAATCTTTTGAAAATGATGTTGGCTGACCACAAAATCACAGGAATTGAACACAGATTAATGGAAACAAGGTTTAATTGGCTCTAAATGAGCTGAGCTGGCTTGTTATAAATGTATTAGTTTGTTCCCTGAAGCCCATTGGTTCTCAGCACCTGCCTTCCCATCATGCATCTGTCTCTTCATATTATTCATTATATTATGTTTTTTAAAAGTGAAATTTTTCTAAATGAGACCCACTGAAAAAAATCCTCGAAACGTTCCCTGAATGATGTTTAAGCACTGACTCAGCTGACAGTCAGAGTGGTTTCGACCCACAGCAGGTTACCTGTCGAGCTTCACCTGAACCTCAGAGGTCGCAGAGTTCGTCCTCGAGTTGTGTGATTCGTTTATTGTGCCTCCTCTGGTTTCTTCTTATTAAAGTTCTGCTTTTACAAAGCAATGAAAAGTAAAGTACCTCAGTGTCGACATTTAGCTGTCAAACTGGGTCGATTGTTACCAGACATTTGCTTGATTTGTTCCTCATTAAAAAACAAACAAACTGAAGCAAAACATCCACCAGCACAAGTGTTTCCTGCTCTGGTGCAGCGCAATGCATTCTGGTTATTGTACCTTTTCTATCTTTTGGGTAAACAGGAACACAAGAACCTTTTTTCTGTTTTCTCTGGTTATGTAGCACCAATTTAAAAACATTTCTACTGCACTGACAGCCTGGTTTTCTATAAAGAAAAGCTGTAAAATTCTCTAACTTTTCATTTCGTGCCATCAAAATTTCAAGTTAGTTGTTAGTTTTAGCTCGTTTACATGATAAACAAGGTAACCAGCACAATAAACATAACACCTTCTCATCATTAGCATGTTAGCACTGTCATGAAGACGTTAGCATGCTATGACACTTAGCTTAAAGCACCACTGTGCTAAAGTCCAACCTCACAGTCGCTCGTTTATGATAAATATGAGAACAGACAGTAGGTGGCGCAATAATTTCCTTTAGGGTGAAATATTGCATTCAAGTGTAGCTCTATCCAAAAGCATGAGCCTTGACATGAGCTCCTCCCCCCACAGTTAGACCAGGGTTATTTTCCAAACTCTAACATGCTTAAAGGTGTTTAATGTCTTAGAGGTTTTGTTTTTTTGGGCAGATTCAAAATTATTGGAAGCAGAATGAGGAGAAATTTGTCTCATACATTCACTGATTTTGTGTTTCTTTATTAAATGTGAAAGTTTTGGAGGTGATAAAATCTCCAGCTCTGCTGTCAGTCTGAGGTTTTGTTTTGCTTCGACGGCCATGAAGAAGACGACGTGGCTTTATGTTGCCTATTTAAATCAGCTGTGCCATGGCTGCTCAGCTCATTAAAACAACATTCATAAAATGTCTGTTACTGTTTATTAGAACATTAATGAGAGGAGCATCATTAGCAGGATATTTGTCAAGTACCTCTCATTGATTAATATATATTTCCCAAAGGCGTCAGAGTTATGAACTGCATATGTTTGGGTGCTCTCCTGTACTTTGATGCTTAACTTAACTTTGATCTTGTTGCATCTCAAGTAATCTCTTTAAATTATAGCTTTTTCTTACCTCAGGTTATGTGTTTTTAATGACTCTAAGCACCAAAGCTGCTGTCGTAGCTGTTCGGGTTATATAATCTTGTGTCATCTACAAAAACATCCACAAGATCAATGGGGATTTATTACCAGGACTCCATTCAATATTTCACAAACTAGTACTCACTTCATGCAAGTGCTTCACAGAGAAGCAAAATATCTGGAAGATGCAAATCATAGTTACCCGGTAAATAAAATGCATCAGATTCAACCTTAACATGTTTTTAAATTATTTGTCTCCCAAGGAACTTAATCAATTAATGTATTAAAGAAACAGGTCTGATTTTTGCAGTGGAGTAAAGATACAGAACAGCAGAAAAATACTCAAGTAAATGTAATATCCTGTTCATATATTATATATAAGATCTTATATAAGATATTCTCCTCACATCATCCACCTATGTTTCTAGTTTTAAATCATGCCAGCTGCTCAAAGGAGACCACCAAAAACAGCTCTGTAGTGGGTTTGCAAGCAAGCAATAGATAAATATTCAGTAACTGGTTTTAAATTTGTCATCTTAGACTGGTGGTTCCCAATCTCAGGGTCAGGACCCCTTTAAGTGATCACAAAATAAACCTGAGGGTCAGCAGCAGAAAAGGAAGTTTATAAAGCTCTTTTCAGTTTTTCAGATATTTCACTGATCTGTTTTTATGGCCAGCTGGCAGAGAAAACAAACAAACAAACAAACAAAAAACAGCAAGGACTTGAGTTTGTCGACTCTGCTGGTAAAAATGCCACAGGGGGCTTCTGTTTGTAGATGTGGAGTAAACAGCAGGATGTGAAGACAAGTGTTTATTGTGCACTCAGCCCGACGCTCAGTTATGTTTACAAGGCAACATTGGAAAGAGGTGAGAAAAAAATACATACAGACAATACAGAGAGAGTGTCAAAGCCAAGGTAATGAAAAACACTTTATGGGGAAAAGCTGCATGATTCAAGGTCTGGACCGAACACTATGTGGGCATTTTGTTTCAGCTTGTGATGGCAAATACAGCAGGAACAAGGTTATTTGCAAACACACACTGACTTCATGAACCAGTTGAGTCTGCAGGATGCAAACAACGTCTGACCTAAATGTCACGTAACATTTAAAGATGATAGGAAAGCTGAAAACAGAACAAAACTTCATGGATCTGAGGAGCATCCAAACAAACTTTATTTATGTGGCCCTTTTAAAAAACCCTGTGGGTTACAAAGTGCTCTACAAAACAATGTGTTCATGAATATTAAATAAAAGCCACAAATATAAAACTCTGAGCACTGAAAATGTTCAAAGAGAGAGATAAAACCCACAGATGGTAGTGATGTATGTCCTTAATGTTTCACATTGGTGGGAACATGAAAAACCAAAGGTTACACACTCTTTACACTCCCAACACAAACACACAACCATAGGCTGATAGAAATAAAGTATTTGATGTGATTTAACATCGTTTAATGAAACATGAACCTTAAAATGAAGTAAAATTAAGTGAATTATGTTTTTTTTTTTTTTTTTTTTAAAGTATCTTATGGTTTTATAGTATATTGTTACATGGTTCAATATACATGAATTCATTTCATTCATTCATGTTGGATGTTTGCTGGCCGGAAATCCAGGGTTTGGGTTGTGTGAGGCACTTGGTTTGATTGGTAAAGAAAATTTTGGTGTTTTTGCTGTTGTGCCTTGATCAAAAGTTGGTTTGAATGAGATGCACAGCAAATCTTCCCGTAGAAGTATTGTTAATTAGTGGTATCTCAAATTGAAGGTCATTACTGTATGAATTGTCATTATGCAGTACATTATTTCTGCCAGGGGAGGGCACTGTTGGACCTCCTGTGTCTTGTAAGTGGCAATCAGTGATTGATTGATGATGTCAGAGCAGTGAAGGACCCTGCAGACTCTTTCATATCTCCAAACAGAGCAGCAAGTTTTTATACAAGTTTGGAAAAAGTAGAACCAACACATGACGAAGCATTGTCTTTCATTAATTAGGCATTTAAAATTTAATTTAATTTTCATCTTTTGTAATGAGTGACTATTGTTTGCAAAAAAAAAATCTGTTAATGACTCTTAATGCTGTGGCTATTTCTTTAGAGTGCAAGTGCCTCTGTGGTATGGGAGTGCAAATAAAATAAAAATATAACAACATTAATCCAGTTGATAGTTGGCTAAATCAAGTGTATTACTCACTGCCAACTAAGGACAGTAGTAAGTAGTTAACCAAGGTCCAGGATTT
>JAQMCX010000046.1:11332968-11354973 GCA_029814765.1 Acanthurus leucopareius
TGTGGATTTCTCTGTCTGCCTGCATTCATGTCTGATCCCCACACAGCTGCCAGTACTCATGTCCATCAAACTTTGACATGGTCACAAGGACATCCTGGGCCTTTCAAAATAAAATCCAGGAACTCTTTCAAAATAAAAGCTCTTGATTTTTGAAATTTGACCAAAAATACATTCGAAATGGGAAAAATTGATAAAATAGAATAATTATCTACACTTTAATGAAACGGATACCAACCCCGACGGGCCAGAGAGCGAGGGCTCGACCAACGCTGCTTGCAGCTTTAATTATTATTATTATTATTATTATTATTATTGCATGTCCAGATCATATTTATGCTCCACTGATTCCAGATTCTGGTCCAGTATTTATTTCTGTAATGAAGGCTGTTTGTCCACCTTTTTAATGCAGCTGCTAAAAGATTCAGGCTGTGGTGGCTTTCAATACAATTATTAAAAGTAATTTAAATATATGTAACAGCAGATAAGTTCTGCTGAAAGGTCACAAAATTTGCATCAAAGGCATCAAACAACTTGTATCACACGTTTCCTTTGGTGGATTCACGTGCAGCCGGTAAAAAAAAAAAACTCACTTATAAAATCATTCCGTCCATTAGAATTAAAAAAAAGTTTATGTTTTTCCTGATTCAAACAAACATTTAGCTATAAATGTTATGCGCCCTTGATCAGTCAGAGCTTTTTAAGATTACTTCGATTATTTCGCATTTGCGCATAACACATAATCCAAAAGGATTTCTTGTGTTGCGCCAAATGGGCAAAGTATTAACCAGACACTTGGGAAAATTCAACAAAAAAGTTACTAAATCAAAAAATGGTTGGTCAAAACCTATGGACAACTTAAAACCATGAAGGGTGGAAGTGATGTAATATTTCTGATATGACAGACTTATGTTAGATTAATTGTGGAAAAAAACACTCTTTCGGCTCACATTTGGCGCAAAGTTGCGCGCGGTGTCGCTCAGGTGTCATCGGGCGCAGAGTTGCGCCATGCAAGAACCAACATATGGCCAAAAATCACACCACAGTTTTTTTTCTGCTATTTTAAAAAGTGTATTATTCCGACAACAGAATGCGCAACCTGCAGAAGCGCGTTCACGGTGCGCGGACACTCTGTTTAAATGATTAGAGAAGCTGTTTTCAGTCGTTTCAAAACGTTAACGTGTGCGCGGTAACGTTATTGTCGCTGGCATAATTATCCAGTGGCGCCAAAGCCACTGTAGTAATAAACTTGACAGGACATGACGATATTTAAATAACTGTCTAAGTTGATATGTCGTTTTTCCTGCTTAATGCGCTCTTGTTATTGTTTCTGCGGTTGCAGATTATGTCATAAATATTGCACTCATTGTAGAAGCAGGTGTATTACATGCACCTGAAATTCATCCGCTGATAATTATAGTGATAAAATTTCATAACCTGTCAAACCTGATCCACTTATCGTCACAATGACACGGGGACGCGCATCGGAGCCGCACCTCCTCCTCAGGCAAATATCGGTGAATTCGCTCTCATGCAGTTGAATCATAGTTGGGTCCGGTTTCTCAACTTATTTATCCTTTAAAAACCTGACAAATGTTTCACAATCTCCCAATAATATCCCTTCAATTGTTGGGAGGTACAAACTCCATAAAAACGGGTGATTGGAGTAGTTCCCCTTTTGGCCTGTAGGGGCGGTAGAGAGTCTAAAAGCGCTCATGCTACAAAGAAACCACAAAAGTAGGGCGGTTTTTTTATTTGAAGAAGAAGAAGAAGCTTGATGACGTCTTTTACTCTGCGACAGAAAAGCCTGCATGTAGCATGTAGCATGTAGCAGCAGTTATAAGCGACTTTACTGGATTTTACTGCTGGTTGCGAGATTAAAACGATGGTGTGAGTTTTGCTGACGACTCCGTGAGTATTAACATTAATATTTTTAAACACTGGTGTGTGTGAAACTACGAAATAGTGAGCTAGAAGTACTCAGTTACTTCGCTTGAGTGAGAAAAAAATGTCAGCTAGCTATCTTTGGCTGAACTTGGTGATTAGCTAACTTTGTTCCTGTGCTTTTGTTTGTGTTTTTCAGGTGACGATGTGACATCCAGCGGTGTCTCGGCGGTGTTGTGGAGCTTGAGAGTGCATGTGTCGGCCGCAGGAGGTGGAGGAGGGAAGGTGGAGGAGGGTCTGAGCTGTTTGTCGGGCGGCTGTCGGTGTCCGGGATGGAGACCTGGACCCCGAATCCCCGAGCCAAGCCTTTCATCCCGCGTCAGCAGCGAAGCTTGTACCTGACCTGGAAATACAAGCTAACCAACAAGAGGACGATTCGTCGGTTCTGTCAGGCAAGTCAGAGGAAAAATATAAAAGCTAATGTTTTGTTTGTGTTGCTACATCAACACATGTTTACTGGCTGTACATCTGAAACCTGCGCTTTGATCCAAGTATCATAAAAACTGTCATCTCTCTCATTTTAAGGTCAGTAAACAGAAATACAGAAGTTATTCTTCTCTCTGTCAAACCAGTTTGTTATTTTTGTGGTTTTTACTGTCCAAAGCTGAACACCACCTCTGGAAAGTTGGCTTAACTTTCAAAATAAGATTATTAGAAGTATCGATGAGGTCAGATTTCAAATTAAAGGTTGATTTTAATGTCTTCCTCTACAGGCTGGCGCTGTGCTCTTCCTGTTAATAACCGTCATAGTCAACATTAAACTCATCTTGGACACCAGAAGAGTAGCCAATGAAGATGCAGCAGCTCAAGAATATGGTGAGAGTCGTGTTTGGTGCTCGCTCTGTTGACTTTCAGACCAATACAACCCGTCAGCATCAGGATGGATTATGACTGTCGTGTTTATTATGGTCACATATTTTGATAAATGTTATGGAAAAAAGGTCTGTTTCTGCTGGTTGTAAGTCCTATAGTGAAGCTTTATGATTCACAAAAAGAGAAGTAGTTCAATTCAACTCTGCTGAACCTCTGAACCTTCAGGATGTCTGCTGGAGTGTGTTTTCTACAAGTTGAGTTGGTTTGATTATTGATTCACTTTAATCTGCAGATAAAAATGAACCGTTTTCATCTCATCACCTTCTTGTTTCTGCTGTTCTATTTTTCTTATAGATTATTGACATTAAACTTGTAACTCCTCTTATACTTCTTTCAGAGGATGCAATACCCAACATGGAGACGCCACGCAGACCAGCTAATGGACGTAAGGTCCTGGACATCGAGGTGTACTCCAGTCGCTCCAAAGTCTACGTGGCAGTGGACGGCACCACAGTGAGTCCAACTGATTTATTGACTGGCTGGAATTCAGTTAAAATCAATCATTTTGATTTGGTCCTATGTTCTTCATTTACCTTTGCCTGTAATTTCAGTTAGTAATGATAATGTTTAACTCGTCAAGTTAATTCCTGAGATTGGGAGAGTGCAACAACAGAGTCTTATGAGGAAAGAAACACAAGCTGTTAGACAACAAGTTGAGAGAAAACCTCCAATTTAGTCAAACTTCTTTAGAAGAGAAAATGAAAGTGAGCAGCAAAACAATTTCTTAACTAGTCTGTTGTCAAAATTATTTATCAAAAAATTATGTTTGTCGTTTTAACTGTAAATGTAAATACATGTGAGCAACAACTTCCTCAGTACCAAAACAAAAACACAGAAAAACTTAAACATGAAGCCAAAAGCATAAATCATTATCATTGTGAAGAAATATTGAAACCTCAACACAGTAAAACACTTGTGTATCGATAAAAGGTGGATGATTCTTTTTTGTGAATTAAAATATCCTTTTATTTTTTTTAAAGTAGTCCCTCCTTTGGCTTTAGTATTATCATTTGAATTAGGGCTGAAAAGGGAAGTCAAGACTCAAAACTGCAGTTCCTTGAATGGCCACTTGAGACTGGCTTTAAAAAGTGAGTCAATCCTAACAGAGTCCCATAATGGAATGAACTCGCT
Source organism: Acanthurus leucopareius (assembly GCA_029814765.1). Lineage (NCBI taxonomy): Eukaryota > Metazoa > Chordata > Actinopteri > Acanthuriformes > Acanthuridae > Acanthurus > Acanthurus leucopareius. The sequence continues at coordinate 11,336,914 of JAQMCX010000046.1, forward strand.
AATAAAATGTTCACCACCTGGTTTAAAAAAAAGGATCTCTGTAGGTGTTTTGCCATTCTTGACAACTGCACAGGAGTGAATTTTCAAATAAATCTTGTTTTCTTCTGTCAAGGCGTAAAGTTTTAGGTAAAAATGCATCTTTTCATCGTCTCCTACAGGTTTTAGAGGATGACATGCGGGAGCAGGGACGAGGCATCCACGTGATCGTCCTCAACCAGGCAACTGTAAGCGTTTACTGTCCTTTCTTTTATTTAATGTTAAATATTATTAGTTTATTTGCTTTAATTTTTTTGCTTTATTTGTTTATTTACTTGTTTATTTTATTTTCTGGCTGTTTGGCACTAAAGTAGTCACAGCGTCTTGAATATCGATGCAAATGAAACCATTTTTTTCTCTATTTGACGAAAATAATTTTTTAATGATATTGGTTCAGAAGAGAAAGGTCAGATAAATCAGTCACTGTCACTGCCTTGCTCTCTGTGTGTGTGTGTGTGTGTGTGTGTGTGTCTCAGGGTCACGTGATGGCCAAGAGGATATTCGACACCTATTCTCCTCATGAGGACGAAGCCATGATCCTCTTCCTCAACATGGTGACCCGAGGTCGAGTCCTCATCTTCACCATAAAGGTCAGTCACTGCGTTTCTTCATTCATCATTCATGTTTTATTCATTGTGGAGACAAATGAAAGAAAAATCTGAATCAGTTGGTGGAGAAACGTGTTTTTGTTTTGCAGGATGAGGGAACGTTCCACCTGAAGGACGCTGCGAAGAACCTGCTGAAGAGTTTGGGCAGCCAGGTGTCGCTCAGCCTCAGCTGGAGGGACATGTGGACGCTGGTGGTGAAGAAAGGAGGTAGAGGAGCAAACTGTTTTAAACTTTAAAGCAGATGAAACTCTTGTTAAATGACTTTATGTTCAGCCATCACACAGTCACTCACTCAGTGGTGTCTTTGCATTTTGTTTCCTGATGTTTTTATAAATATCCACCTTCTGCCTCTTCCTCAGTACACTGGACGTTTACAGGAAGTTTGTTTGTACTTTCAGTGTGTTTCTCCTAAAAATAATCAGTTGCAACCCCACAAGCGTCACTGTACAGCTTTATTTATCCACAGCGATTTTAGTTTTCTTACTGCTGTTGTGTTTCAGTGTTTAATTAAAACTTTCTGATAAACTTAAACTGCATTTCAGCCTCCAGTTTGACACGACACTTAACATGTCTGTCTCATTAAATTCAACTACAAAAGGGAATAACAGCTCAGTGAAGGCAGAATTTATTAGAAGGTAAATCAGTTCATCAAGGCTTCCTGATAAGACTACCTGCTGTGACCTTGTTGCTGTGTTTGTGTGTGTTTGTGTGTGTGTTTGTGGGTTTCCAGGTCAGGTGTATGGTGAGAAGCACTCAAAGTCTCCGGCTCTGTCCACCTGGGGAGACCCGGTGCTGCTGAAGACTGAGGTGCAGCTCACCGCCTCTGAAGGTGCGATTCACTCCTCGTGTTGTTGCACAAGAGTGAAATATGTCAGATGGCCAAAATCAGACCTTTACCTGCTCACCTGCTGGCTCTTGATCAATATGTTTTTTTTGTTCACATGTACTAAACTGCATGTAATGGATTATCCCGCAGAGGCCGAGTGTCACTGGGCGGACACAGAACTCAACAGGAGGAGGAAGATCTTCTGCAGCAAAGTGGAAGGATACGGCAGCATCTGCAGCTGCAAGGACCCGGCGCCCATCGAGTTCAACCCCGACCCGGTAAGACACACCGCAGGACTCTGCACGTCACTGCTGGATTTTAGATTTATGAGTCTAATATAAATTCCAAACCTTATAATTAGAAGATAGGAGCGTCTGTAATTACAGCTGCATTATAAACATAGTTGAGAGTTCAAAGGAATACTTTGATATTCGCGCCGTGACAGGAAGTTGGCAGGCGACGTGTTTACACAGAATTAATCATGGATTTTGTCGTCACAGCTGACTTTTTTATGATATAATATTTCACTTATTTTTATGGTGCATAAAGAAAACAGTCGTTACTTTACAGAAACAACAGTTATGAAAACAAAAAGAAACAACAGGGACGGACACGGGAGAAAAATAAACAGGGTGACATGTAGAATTTAATAATCTACATATGTAAAAATAAATAAAAAAGGATGAAATAGTTATAATCATGACCTCATTGTGTATATTTATAGCATTTTGTAAAGGGATCTCCAAACAGAAAGTAAAAAATGTAGGTTTAACAGTAAGTTTAACCTGCTCTTCTGTCCATATGGAGACTTTACACTGCTGTTTTTTTAGACAGAAGTTTTTCCTTTAAATGAACCAGAAATAATGTGTGAATTTGAGAGCTTAGAGACGCTTGTAGGCAGATTTTGTTCCTGTTTGATGGAGCCGAACTTGTGCTCAGCTCAGGTAACCTGCTGCTGGCAGATGATTCATATTCACCATCCAAACACAATCTATTGAGTCTGTCTGCCTGAGGGAGAAGACACTTCATATTCAAATAAGTCTTAGACCAAAACTACTGTGTATCACCGTGAAACTACAGCTTTTTTTTAAAAAAAAAGATGAAAACAAATGTATGTAGAAATCTTTTGTCGACTTGTATAGTTTTAAAAACAATCAGTCCCTCCAGGATTTCGCAGGTGTTTTTCAATATTGTTGCAGCCTAAAATGCCTGAATTCGTGGCAGCTTTTCTAAAAAATTGCAATGTTTTAAGTGTATTTGTTGCGATGAAATTGCGGGAGACATTTTTTCTTTGCATTTTTTTTTCTTTGTTTTGTATAATTCATTAAAAATCAAAGGTGACTTGTTACAGCAGGAATAATCTCCGCTTTCCTGAAGAACATCAGGGAATTGTTGCTCACGGTCTTTAGCAGTAATTTTTTTTGGTAAGTGAGAGACATTACTATCGCACACGTCTGCATCTTCAAACCATAAACAAGGAGGTGAATTCGCTGACGTACGTGCATTACGTTTGCTGTGATTGGTGGAACTCAGGGGAGGCTGGACAAAATTGCAGAAAAGTCGCAGTGATTGGACAAAATTGCAAGCAGAATTCACGGAGATTGGTTGAATTTTCGTTAATTGTTGGGATCACAACATCGCGAATTCCTGGAGGGGCTGAACAATGGAGTCACGTGAAGAAAAATAAATTTCATTCTACATTTTTATTGTTAAGATAAACTTGTGCTTGAGGATCTAAAAAAGGTAAAACAGGCAGTGAGTTTGTGTCACTCGCTTTGTTTCCTTCCTGCAGCTGCCCGTCAATAACGTCCTCAATGTCCCGGTGGCCGTCATCGCAGGAAACAGACCCAATTATCTCTACAGGTGAGACCTGAAAACTAAAGATGAAACTCTTAAAATAAACTGCTGCATTTTTTTGGTTTGTTTGTATGTTTTTATTTCTGATTGAGGGAAAAGAAAAAGTGGCAACAGAATTCAGAATTTGCTTTAGAAAGTCAAGATTTTTGTTTTATTTAGTTTCTTAGTTCTCTGTGTTCTTGGAATTGAATTTTAAGCATCTGAGTTTTACCTTTTATTAAAAGAAGGACAAATGAGGCTGCTTAGCAAAATATTTAAAATATGTTTAAACAGACAATTAAATCAGTTTATAAATAGAGTCACAGCTGTAAAGAGTTGTTATTTTGGAAGACGGATGACATAATATGGCAGCCTCGCCCACAATTAGCATTAACGTGAAGCTGAATTACAGCATAGCTTTGAACCTTTTGTTAAACCGGAATGAATCACCGGTTCAGCGACGCAGAACAACAAAAGGAATTCCCTTCATTTGTCATCTTGTGCTTAAAATAAAACCTCAGCTGTCGTTTGTTTACAGGATGCTGAGGTCACTTCTCTCGGCTCACGGCGTCAACCCGCAGATGATCACAGTCTTCATCGACGGTTATTACGAGGTACCAGCGTTTAGTTTCTCTCTGTTTCCACACATCCTGACCATCTAGTGTCACTGCTCGTACAATGACCACATTATGGCATTTTGAGTGCAAACCTTTGATGCCTAATAACAGATTGTCGTAGGTGCATCAAACACCTGGTCAGGTAAAATTTAACTCCAGTGAAACGCTGGAAAAAAGATTTATTTTAACTTGTAAAAACCTCCCCAAGTCTGTTCGTCTGGCAGGATTCTGGAAAAGAGTTTTTATGAACCTAAGTGCCCTAAAATTATAATAATTATTGAAACATGTTAATTTTGTTACACGATTTCATATTGTTTACAATCGATACTGTTAAAAAAAAATGTTTTTAAGTCTAAATAGACACAAGTGTGCAGACAGCTTTCTATTTTCTGTCCAGTTGTATTTTTAAAAACCTGATATGGTAGGAAAGGAAACACAGGCAGGTTTGGTTCGATAAATTAAGTTTATGTGGTAACAAAGTTCTCGAAATGTAAATCTTTGTTTCCAAGAAGCCTGAAATATTAAATATAACTCGACTTGCTTGAAAAACGCTGTTATAACTCATCTGTTTGTGAACCAGGAGCCCATGGACGTTGTGGAGCTGTTTGGCCTGAAGGGAGTTCAGCACACACCCATCAGCATTAAAAACGCCAGAGTGTCGCAGGTAAACACCACTGCTTCAGTGCAGGATGATTCATATCAGTCAGGTTGAGATTTTCACAGAAAAATAACCAGTTTTAATCAAGTTTAGACTCTTTATCACTCTGAGCTGTGATGGATGGAGATGTTGTTATCGGTTGTGTTTGTGTTGTGAAAGTCTCTGCTCTCCGTCGCAGCACTACAAGGCGAGTCTGACTGCAACCTTCAACCTTCACCCAGTGAGTCCTTCACTTCTTTTCTCTTGAGACAAAACAAACACAAGTTTACAGGCAGTTAGGTGTGTGTGTAATTATGTGTGCGTAAGTGTGTGTGTGTGATACTCCACCCAAAGTCTGTTCAGCATCAAACACAGACTGTCAAAGAGGATGTTCTTTTTTTAGTTTGCCTCCTAGTTAAAGCAACATTTTCTTTGTTTCTTTTGTTCTTTCTTGTATTATTGATCACCAGCTCTGACCAATCAGGTTTTTTTTGTGTGTGTTTTCATCAGGATGCCAACTTTGCTATTGTCTTAGAAGAAGACCTGGATATCTCCATCGACTTCTTCAGGTTTGTCTTGTCCAGAAAGCAAAAGATGAGCTGTTAACTAAGTATTATGTTTGTGAGCGAAGCACAGATTCGTTTCAGGTGTTTTTTATGATAATTTTTGTGGAAATGGTGTGGATTTTGTCTATAAGCAACACTTTTCAAAAGTTCAAGTTGTGTTTATATTGAACACTTTATAATCACAGTGTCATCAGAAAAGGCTTTAAACTCTCCATGCTGCCAGACACCACTAGGTGGCAGTAGAAGCACAGTGATAAAGCTGCTGCTGGCTCTGTGAGAAGCCTTCCTTTGTTGGACAGTCTCGGCTTTGAACTGAGTGTTTGCTGCTGTAAATGCTCCAGCTTCCCCCCCTCTGGGCTCACCTGCCTGTTTGAAGCTCCGACTTCAAAAAGCTCAGAAACGCTCGCAGACGTCATCTCGCTCCGTCTTAATGCCAGTTTGCTCTGTGAAACAAGCGTGAAGCTCTCAGTCAGAAAAGGCTGAGAACCTCTGCATGACCTCCTGATGACAGAAACAATCCTGTTATTTTCTGTTTACTGCTACAAACTGAGCTCTTCCAGGGATTCAGAACAAAGTCCCTGAACTCAACTGTGCTGTCAGGCTGCAGAAATGTGAAATTACCTTTGAGTTTTGCTCTGATTTATGACTTTTTTCAGCCTTTTGTGTCAAAATAAGATTTCTTCAGTCAAAGTAATGCTTCCCTCTGCTACAAAAACTAATGTACAGCTTTATACCGATCTCGGTGATCGCTTAACACTTCATGCTAAACTGTAGACAACAGTGAGCTTCTGACTCTGTATCAACACTTCTTGTTTGTCCGTTTTCTTCTTTAACATGACAGCGTCTTTGTGCACAAAGCTGCTCCATAAGGAAAGAACTTAAAGTAAACTCAGAGAACTTGATTGGCCTGCAAAGATCTCTGACCTCAAACACATCCAACATCTCGCTAAAGCTTTTGTGTCTGAACGAGAGCAAATCTGTGCAGTCGCGTTCAAAATTGATAGAAAATATGAAACCGAAAGAGGGGATTCTGTAAAAGCAGCTCATTAATCCACATTATATTTAAATGGCATTAAACATCACTAGCATTAAAAAAAATATGACTTTGTAAGCTGTTGTCTTTCATCTACCAGCCTGATTGGTTTAAAATCTAGTTAGGTTGTGATAATTTGTCTTAAAATTACTTACTTTACTGTTAGATTTCTGTTCCTCAGCGTTTATAATCATATTTTTGATCTCCATATTGTTTCAGCCACTGACGTTGCTGTTGTTTTGCTGTTTTTTCCTGCAGTTTTCTGAGTCAGACGATCCACCTGTTGGATGAAGATGACAGTCTGTACTGTATCTCAGCCTGGAATGACCAGGTGAGTGTCCACTGCTTCATCCTGTCTCTACCTCCATCTTATCCTCCATCTGTGTGTGTGTGTGTCCTCTTTTTTTCATCCAACACCTTCTTATTTCACACATGTAGCCTCGTTCAGACAGCAGCTGTGTGTTCATGTGTGTTTAGCTGTTTAAAATTGAGTAATGGAGATCTGAATGTGAACATCTCTGGAGGTGAATCTCAACACATGAACACATGATGATATGATCTGTTAGTTTTCTATTAACCTGAAGGTGTAACGTAACATCATCCACAGTGAGATGGGGGCGGGGCAAACTACAGGATCTGTTCTAATGTAAAACAGCTGAAAAAGGTCTTCAACTCTCTGGTTTCTCTCACTCATTTCTTACCTCCTTGTTGTCGTTCAGGGCTACGAGCACACCGCCGAGGACCCGGCCCTTCTCTACAGAGTGGAGAGCATGCCCGGCCTCGGCTGGGTGCTGAAGAAGAGCCTCTACAAGGACGAACTGGAGCCGAAGTGGCCGACACCTGAGAAGGTGCAGGACTTCTCTTTTCTGTATTTAACTGTGGATGGAGGTTTTGTTTTCAGGTTGTTCGTCAGTCTCACTCTCTGAAATGCAACCTCCCAATAACACCTTGAGTCAAAATGGACATTCGTGAGTCATTTGAAGAAATTCCCTCAAGGATGAACTGATCAGAATTTGGTGGTCAAAGGTCAAAAATCAACCTTGCAAAACACATTTTTTGGTCATAACTGCACAAGTCATAGAGCTACCATAAAGTGACTATGTGATGACATTTTATACCCAGAATGTCTGACGGATGTAAACTAAAACAGGGATGACTGGTGGTCACATTGCATTTCTTGCACTGCACTCAAATTGGCTTAAAACCTTTATTTTTATTTTTATCATATGAGCTGCTGCAGTTCACAAATGTCATATAGACGTTGATGGATTTTCCACATGTTGCAAGCTCATGTGATGAACTGAAACCTGCCCAAAAGGAAGAAAATCAATCTTAAAAATAAAAATCTTTGGTATGATCCAGAAAATCGTTAATTGTTGTAAGTGAAGTGATCAAAATGTACACAAACAAGCAACTGCAGGTTCCTTTAAATGTCTGTAATGTATAAGAGATGCTCTAAACTCTGTGTGTGTGTGTGTGTGTCCTGTAGCTGTGGGATTGGGACATGTGGATGCGAATGCCCGAGCAGAGGAGAGGCCGAGAGTGCGTCATCCCTGACGTGTCCCGTTCTTACCACTTCGGCATCATCGGCCTCAACATGAACGGCTACTTCCATGTGAGACCTGAAGGAATAAACTTTTTTAGGTCTTAATTAACGAATCTCCATCATACAAGTTAGAAACATTGCACGACACAGTTCAGAAACAACCTCCACAGATGTGTGAGATGTGCAATCATCAGATTTTACCGCCATGTTCATTATTTGGTTTAAACAAACACGTGAGATTATTTTTATCAGCTTTTCAGTATCTGATTGAAACCGCTTTAACATGCTGTCTGATTGAAATCTTTCCAAAAAAACGTGCAAAAGTCATCTCTGATCATGTTTTCTGATCTTTCCTGTCTCACAGGAGGTTTATTTCAAGAAACACAAGTTCAACACCGTCCCCAACGTGCAGCTGAAGAATGTCGACAGGTGTGAACTCTCGGGATACATGATTTCTGCTCACTCGTGCTGTTTTTCACAAGTTCTTGAACTGAAAATAGAAATGCAGTGATCATCTTGGTGTTTTTGTGCTCATCTCCACAGCCTAAAGAAAGACGCTTATGAGGTGGAGATCCAGAACCTGCTGAAGTGAGTGAGATACAGACAAGACACTGAGCTTCAGACTGGTTAAATTACATTACAAAGTTTAAGTAGTCGACATTAAATGATGTGTGTGTGTGTCTGATTACAGGGAGGCGGAGGTCCTGGATCACACGAAGAACCCGTGTGAGGACTCGTTCCTGCCCGACTCCGAGGGGAAGACCTACGTCATGTTCATTAAGATGGAGACGGAGACGGACACATCCACCTGGATGGAGCTCGCCAAGGTACTCAGAGCAGAAACACTGGTGGACGTTTTAAAGTCCTCATCAGGATTTGTGTCGTGTATTTACGAGCCCTTCAACTGCTAACGAAGTTTCTTGAAAGGATCGACATTTGTCAAATCATGCCATTGATTATCTGATTGGCCCTCCAGGCAGCCACCGATTCTTTTTATTTCTGCGAGAATCAACTAATAACTTGCTGTTTATTTTTTAAGAGAAATTTAAGAGAGAGAAATTAAGTAAGAGAACATAACTTTAAACGTAAACTTGTAATTTTTTTATTTTTATTTTTGTTGTACTGTAGTTAAACTGTAGTTTTAAGTTAAAACAGGTTTGATAAACTTCTTCCTGTTGGTCTATTAAACACTGTATATTTATCATGGTTACCATAATTTCCGGACTATAAGCCGCTACTTTTTTCCGACACATTGAACCCTGCGGCTTAAACTATGATGCAGCTAATTTATGGACGAATCTGAACGAATATAAACGAGAAAGTGTGTGATGAAGTAATTCTGAGGCTGTTAAACTCCGACACTGAAGATGACAGCTTTAGCGGTTTTAGTTGTTAAATTTAGTGCATGTGACTTATATACAGGTGCAGCTTATAGTCCGAAAAGTACCGTATATTATTAATAGAAAGGTTGTCGCTTTGATTTTTTGTGTTTGATATTATTTATTTAACTTTCTGTCTTTATTAAAGAAAAAAAATATTGAAAAGTAGGTTTACTCAGAGTTTCATCTCGGCCTGTCTTTCGTCTGCTCAGTGCCTCCATGTTTGGGACCTGGATGTTCGAGGATACCACAGAGGCCTGTGGCGGCTCTTCAGGAAGAGGAATCATGTCCTGGTGGTGGCCGTTCCTATTTCACCGTACTCGTAAGTAAAGCTGAGACCGAACACTTCAAGCTGTGTAAAATATGAAATACGGTATAAACAGAAAGATACTTGTCTATCATGGATGTCTTAAGGAGGACTGGATTCAGTGTTAGAGACCTTTAAAATTTAAAATGCAAAATATTCGGATACGAAATGTTCGGATACGAAATGTTCGGATAGGAAATGTTCGGATCAAAACTTTTCCTGCTGGCTATGACACGAATTTTAACAAAAACAGTGGAAAATGAATTTACGTAAAAGGTTTTGACAGCTCACTCCAAATTTCGTGTGAAAACCTTCTATCCAATCAGCAGTCTGAAAAATATTTTTTTCGTGCAAATTATTCGTACGGAAAAAAACATCCGGCGTGTAAAGAACTTTACTGCCGACTGCTTTGTTCTCTTCTTAGCAGAGCACAAACTCACTTATTGTAGACTTTGGTTAACTCATTATTATATGTTGTTTATAGCGAAACTACCCTTTTTTTTACATTTAGATTATTTTTCTAAAGCATCAACAACATTTCTTTTTCATTTATTAAGTATTAAAATTTTAGAAAGAGAAATAATGACATTGTCCTCAGCAAACACAACAAAATGTCGCTGTCTGTCTCACCTTTGACCTCTGCCTGTCTGTCTCTGTCCTCCTCTTTCATGACCAGTGTGAGGAAACCAGCCTCCGTCACTCCCATTCACATGGAGCCTCCACCCAAAGAAGAAGGAGCACCGGTGGAGCAAATGTAGGTCCGATGTCTCACTAAAACACGACTCATGCACACTTCGGCCTCCACCTTCTTCTCTGTTCACCAACAACCACTAATAATCCAGCCTGGGACCCACAACTGCAACACTTTTGGTCCACGTTGAACCAGAGGATACCTGGGAAATGGAGTTCCGATCTTTTGCTCTTTTTTTATAAACAGAAGAAGAATTAACACTACAAACTGCACTACTAAATCCATCCGGCAGTCCGATGAGGGACGATGACGCTAAAAACTGTTTCTGTAAAACCAAAACACGACTGTCAGCAGCTTTTTCTGTTTCCATGACAACCGTGGGTCCGTTAAATTTCAGTCGAAGCTGTGACTTTTTTAACAAAAACGGTACAAACGATGCAAACACACACTCACGAACGAGCTCGCCCGGTTTCCTTTTCCCGTTTGTTGTTTTTTAACTACTGAGTGCTTTGACCATTTTGTACATACGTTTTAACTTATCTCTATTTATTTTACATCTATCAGAAAGGAGTTTTGTGGTTGGTTTGCCTTTTTTTTTTTTTTTTTTTAAAAAGGTCCACTTTTATCAAGACAAATGCATTTTTTTAAGAGCCTAACGTTTACAGACTATGAAATAATAATGTATATATCTGCCTATATATTTTTTCATGAAAAATGTAAAGGGTCAGCATATTTTTCAGCATTAGATATTGAGTTTAATTGAGAGAATTGATAACAGCCCTGTGGGTTTTTACTACTATCGACTGCTTGGGTCAGTTGCCCCGATCAGGTTTAATGAGGGAAACTCGATGGTGGACGGAAGAGGAAAAAAAAGGTCAAATTCACAGATTTAGAAACATAAACTCCAACTAGAAACGCAGCAAAAACTGAAGCAAAGTACCACTACATTATATTTATTCTTATTTCCCCACTATTATGCTTTGAATCAATTAAAATAGATAAAAAAAACATCCTGTACAATTAAAAGGATCCAGTGTTTGACTGGTTATAGGTCAAATTCTTGCAAAGCTGCTTGAAAAAAACAAAAATGTGTCCATCTGTTGGAATAATAAAGGTTGTAAAATGTTTTTTAACCAGGAAGCGTTTTGTTTTGGTGTCAGTATTCAAAAAACACCAAAAACATAAGCATTAAAACAGACAGGATGGGCAGCATTTCAATACACTACAGCATAAACAGGGAAAATTCTATTAAAATTTAAAATTAAAATTAAAATCAACTTGTTTTTGGTTACATTTTCTTGCCCTGTTAGCATTTTCCTTTCGAAATCATATGTCTAATCTTTAAATAAAAGGCTGCTCGCTGCAGTTTCGTATTTGCTGCATGTTCCTAAATGTAGCATATGTTTAAAAAACTGTGCAAATTTGCATTTTTTCTTCTATAAAGCAGAGTTTGGGCCTTTCTGAGCCACCAGAGGAGCGAAAGTAGCAAGGTTTCACGTTAACGAAAGGCCATCGGGAAACAGTTTGATTACTTTGTGAAATCTCTCTGAGCTGCATCACTGAAGAGGCAGGCGGATGTGTAACAAGTCTTTGTGTTTTATGACTCAAACTGTCGTCACTGACCAGAAAGTCACATCGTTAACTCGTCTTTGTTACAGCTGATGATGTGAGGAACGTTTTCGTTCTGTCATTTGCCTTTTTTACATGTTGTATCCTTCATCTGTGGTGGAAAAAGTTGAGTTTTTTCTAAAATATCAGCCAATATGAACAACAAAATCAATACTTTAAGTTGTGACTTTTAAAACTGAGAAAATCAGAATGGAAGTTTTTAAATGATTGCTGCTATTGAATCAGCTCCTTTATCAGGATCAATTTAAAGGTGTTAAAATAAGCCGACTGGACTTAACTTGTTTAGTTTAATGAGGTTTTTTTCATCTCATTCTGAGTTTTAAACTGATGTAAACACTGTACTGTTTTAATGAATGAGTGTGTGTGTGAATGCAGCGCCGTCAGCATCTGCAGATTCTTTTCATTTCAATGTTTTTGTGCCCAAAAAAAACCTCACAAATATAAAATATCTTGACATGTACAACCACTTTTTCAGCAGCGTTACCGCCTGTGTTTTGACTGATGAAACGTCCATTTGTGTTCTGGAGTTGAAGCTCAGTTTGAAGAATCTGTCCACGTTTCGAAACAAACTTTTCTCTTTATTTTCGTCGCTCTAGTTTTTGTATGTTTTCTTCTCTTTGTCGAATCGGGACGGTAAAATGAAACCGTTGTCTCTTCAGCAATACAGTCGAGTTTGTTTGATGCTGTGAGATAATTTTTGATAAAAACTGAGAAGTTTGTTGAATGTGTGACGGTGAGGATCCGTAGAAGTTTCTGATGCGGTTTGACATGTACGAGTTTCTTTATCTTCTGTCATGAAAATGAATAAACTTTCACGTTGTTTTGTTTTTTTTTCTGACGATTCATGTGCTGCTTCTTCTTTTTTTCACTCCGAGGCCTTTTTCTGGTGTGTCGTTGGAATAATTTAAACAGAATTTATTGTGGGGCATATTATTCATGGAATAAACTTGGAGCTATTGTTATTCTTAGCTCAGATTTTTGTTCTTGTGTAGCTTCCTGCTGCCTGCAGATTTCCCAGGAGAGCTGCAGGCAGAGTTACGGTGAGAGGAAGTGCGTGCAGCGAGGGAAATGTATGCAAATCCTGGGGGCTTGGAGGGTTTTTGCAGCCGCTGCGGTCTACCAAGGACAAATGTGGCTTCCTGCCCTCTCAGCTCTGACTTTCATAACCTGTAAATGTGTTAAAAGTAGAAAAGATAACGCTCATAAGCTGCTGTGCATCATAAAAGTTTGATCAGTGGATAAAGTTCTGTTTTTATTACATCTCACCTTTTAAGAAGCTTCCTGTTTCTGTTCATAGATGGAGGCTGTGGATGGCTGCATCTCAGGCTGTGCTCCACCCGAGATGATTGTAATTAGTTTAAAGAAATACAAACAAGCTAAAAGCAGAATAACATGCAAACAAACACGGTTTGCATTCTTGCTGCATTTCTTTCCACTTTAGCTGCAACGCATCGCTATGACACGTTATTGACAGATATACGATACGACACGGCTTATGTTTTGAGTAAAATATACATAAATATATATATATATAATATAAAAAAGCATGTTTATAGTGAAAGATAAAAATAAAGAACTGTAAAAGTGAGGAGATATCAGCCCTCATAAAGGTCAGATTCTCAAACTGCTCCTGTTGTTATTAACTATAATTAATCTGAGTGAAAACAGCTCCGGCTGCATGAGCTCCATCCATCCTTCTCCATCCTATAACAGCTGAAAAACATTGTTGTTTATGAAGCCTGTCCTCCGTGTGTGTGTGTGTGTGTCAGTGTGTGTGTGTGAGATCTCATGTCACTGTCTGTGTTTACGATCCTGTCTGCTGCAAAACATTTGCATCAGGTTTAATTGAGATGGATTTTCTGACTGAATGTAAAATAATAGCAGTTGTGTGTGTTTTGCATTAACTGATGTGCCAACAGGGTCATGTAGCTGCTTTTCACACGAGGCGTTTGTTTGATTTTCTGCACACACACACACACACACACGCACACACACGCACACACACTCACTCACACACACATACACATAAACACACACACACGTCCCTCATCAGCAGCTCGAGCTCCAAACCTGATCATTTATGCCTGTCAGTCAGAAGTCGCTGGTTTGTATCGGGGTTGTGTGTGTGTGTGTGTGTGTGTGTGAGAGTGTGTGTGTGTGTGTGTGTGTGTGTGTGCATGCTTGTGTTCGCTGCCTTTTAAATGTCATTTTTGACCTATCGAGCATTCTGATGAGCCGAGCTCAGAGGCTGATGGCTGAGATGTAGATGGAATATTGATTTCTGTGTGTGTGTGTGTTTTTGCGTGTGTGTGTGTGTGCGTGTGTGTGAAAGAGGCAGAGCTGGGAGTTATTGTTAAACATGGAGCTCAGCAGCTCTGAGATGATGACAGATTTAACTCTAAATACCTCGCAGGTTTCTAATTGAATGGAAGAGCGAACATGTTTTGGCTTCTTGCTGCTTTTCTTTCCGTTTCACTGAATCTTTTTACTGAGACGTTTATTACTGCAGACAAACAACAGAGATTATATTTATTTTCATAAGAACACATTAAAAAAATAAAGAAAAATACATTAAATGAGTTTAAACAGAAAAGCAGCACGTGTTTCTGCAGATGTTTCACATTCACTGGTCCTCATCTTCCTTTATTATTATGATAATTATTTCTTTTGTGGTTCATATCCTCATTAATTCTCTAAGAATAAAATATATTTAACTTCTTTCTTTTGTGAAACGTAGCGTCGAACACATGCTTGTTGTTGCTTCTGTTTTGATAAATGAAGTTATTGAACTTGTGAAGGTTCAAAGTAAAGCAGCACCATGATAAACAGCCAAAACACAAACCTTTAATAACTTCAATAACTTTGTTTTAGTTGCGAAACGTAGCAGCATGAAGCATTTTACCCAGAATTCCCTCTGTTTGTAGTCACACAGCAGCATCATTACAACACTGACATACACCAGCCTTGTTTATACACTACATATGAGCACAGACTGTTTGTTTCCACATGATGAAGGTCCTCCTTGCTCTGTTTTCTCCTCCACCAACTCCTGAGAAAAACATCTGATTGTTTTGTTGTTTGACTTTACACTTTCTGGCTGTTTGGTTTCCCATGATGCACCTCTGGGTTTAGCAAAGTTTATCTGCTGATGATGAAACTTGAGTGAGAAAACCAAAAGTAAAGATGAGGCTTTGAAGCTCAAAGAAGCTCAGAAGCTCTGCAGAGAGATGATTCTCTGTGGGTTTCGTCTCCACCAGCGGCTCCTTCACATTATGCGCTGACATTTCATCCATTGTTAATGTAAAAGTATTGATCAGTGCAGGAAGAGTGGCGTTTACTGAACATTTTGAGGGCTGAAAAAATCTGGAGCTAAATTCTGGCTGCTAACATCTCATCTTTGACCTCAAATAATCAAACTGTCAAATAAAAAAAACAAATATATCTGAAGTTTTTTCAGTATTTACAGCATCTCAGGAATATTTAGTCCTTTTATTGTGCTGTTGTTGACATCACCCCCTTGTGTTTTTCTCTTTCTTTCTCTCGTTAATCTCTAAAATGTCAGAGTTGAATGAGCTTCATTACCTCGACTCTCTCTCTCTCTCAGTTTTCTCTGCCGTCGTTCAGAAACAGATGAACAAAGCTTTCAGTTGCTGGTTGAGGTTTTGTGAATAAAGCAGTAATTCAGGAGCCGCAGACAGATAACCCGCCGGCACGGCTGAACAATGCTCCGCCTCCTGCCTATTGACAGTCCTTTATGGTCAATATTTACTCAGCCTCGTGTCACAATGCACGCAATCTTCAAGGGCAAGAGATGGAACATTTAATGAATATGGCAGCACAAAAGATGGACTGAGCTCTGCTGCCTCCTTTCACATTCAGAAAACAGGCTTTACATACGTGTTTATAAGTAAACCAGGGCAGCGATCGCTCGATAGTATTGAAATTAAGACAAAAGTGCAGATTATGACACACTTATGAATCTAAAGAAGTAAAACAGACAGGTTTTGTTGTTGTCTGCATCTTTTTGTGGATGTTTTAGTCTCCCTGAGGTTGTTTTGCTTTTGCTTTGCTGTGTTTTTGTTGTCATGTGCATCTCTTTGTGGTCTTTTTGCATCTTTTTTGGTGTTTTTGCAGCTTTTTATATTTGTTTCGCATCTTACAGGTTTCCAATAAAATAAATTCTGACATAAATTCTAGTAACTGAGTTAGAGAAAGTTGGTGTTTTGCAGGATTTTTACAGATGTTTGTTGAACTTTCTGCATTATTTTCACAACAAGTCACAAATTTTCAAGATAAAACTGCAGCTGGAGCCTAAAAGAGTCTAAAATCTATTAAAGAAATGGACAGAGATCAACAATAACAATGCAGAGTCTCAATCATTTCTCAGTAAATGTTTGATAATTTATTTGCAAATGTGAAATATTTACACTCTGCAGCTGTTTATGAAACTTTTCACTAAATCACTGGATTCTTTTATCATCAACATGAAGTTAAAATAAACTAGAAATCACTCTCCCCAAAAAAACAGATGATAGAAACAAGATAATTCTAAGTGATGATTGTTAAATAATTCAGATTTTAAAAAGAGCTTCAGGTGACCTTCATGTGTATCTGTCCTGTTGGCTCTGAAGGAGACTCAGCTGACTCTGTTGTCCAGGTGACAGTACAGGTACATGGAAACTATCATGGCAGCAATCTGAGAGCACAAGATAATACAACTGTTAATGTGGTTTCACTTCATATTTATTAAAACCACACTGACTACTCAGTTAAGCAAATGTTACTGAAGACGACGGGAACAAAACAAGGTAAACATTTGAAAGTATGACTTTCATCATGAGCACCTTCCAGCTCTGTTTGACTAGTTTGACTCCTGAGTGCATGCAAACATGCAACATATGCATGTTGGATAATAAGGAATTTACTGACTTTAATCCAATCAGAGGCCTTCTAGTTAGAATTTGTTCATTTGCAGGTTTTAAGCTCCTTATTTCAAACCAGGAACTCTGATTTTTTTATGTAGTTTTACCTCTAAGAGTCCGATTCCTGCAGCGATGCCTCCGACGATGTTGGCGTGCTCTTGAAGTTCCTTCAGGATCTGATCGAAACATCCCTGAGGAGCAAAGTGTTTTCAATATATTTGTCACCTTTTAACTCGTTGACATGATGCAAACACATGGCAACAAATAAAAGCACCAAAGGCCAAAAAAATTAAACATCTACTGTGTCACAAAGTAGGAAACATTTTCAGGGTGGAGACCATTAAGAACATGGATATACTTTTAATCTTTGATCAGATACCTGCAAAACTCACTCAGTTAGTTCCTATTAACCAGTGTTTGAATGCTAACAAGCTAACGAAGCTAAATACCTGTTCGCTCCTTCAGAATATTCAAAACTTTTAAATATGATACAACAGTTGTGTAAAGGATTCTGGGTTTGAATCCCCTTTTTTCATTCTAGACTCGACTCTTTCTGTCACTTTTTAGCATAAAAAACCAAATGCAACACCATGCATGTCTTCTGAACACCAGCGGGTCTAAATTATTGTTTTGTCTTTCTTCTCACCTTCACAGCACTGAGCTCTGCCTCCTCCGAGCTGCAGGGGGCGATGTTAGTCGAGCAGCAGCTCGAAGGCAAACTGCCTCCATTCTCCTTTTGAAATTCTGAACCCATGAAGTCTGTGTAGTTGGTGAAACCGCAGCAGTCCAGCTGGAAAAGAGTTTAAAAAATCATCTTCACACAGCAGGAAAACAGTGGAGAGCAGGGATTCATGGGTAATAATATCGTACGGTAAAGTTTTGTACAAACTTTCCTGCTGTGGATGAACGAAACTCTGATCTAATTTGCTCATCAGTGCAATATTTGGCAGAAAAAAATGTCAGCTGTAATTTGTTGGAAAATCCTTTAATGCAACTAAAGATGAGTTTCAAAATAATTCCTGCACTGCAGCACAAGTCAATAATGTCAATGACTTTCACATAAATAACATAAAATAAATTAAGTTTGACTCCGATGCAGCAGGTTTTAAGTTACAGGGGAGCTGAGAACGACCACTGCAAGTCGGTAAAAGAAACATTTTAAAACCTGTATGTGATTTAAAAACTAGTCAGTTATACATAAATATATGTATGTTGTATTTAAGAGCTGAGACGTTCAAACTTATAAAGGTTTAAATGCTGTAAATAAGCAGTTTGTCACAGTGCAGAGCCTCAGAGGAACCGAACCTCCGTCATGGTGGTGTTCCAGATCTTAGTGACCACAGGATCGCTGCCGTAGTCGTGCTGTAAAGCCGGAGTCGCCCAGGCTCGGAGAATCACTTCAGCCTGAGGAAACACACACGAATACA
>JAQMCX010000046.1:11355073-11385655 GCA_029814765.1 Acanthurus leucopareius
ACCATTAAGAACATGGATATACTTTTAATCTTTGATCAGATACCTGCAAAACTCACTCAGTTAGTTCCTATTAACCACTGTTTTAATGCTAACAAGCTAACGAAGCTAAATACCTGTTCGCTCCATCAAAATATTCAAAACTTTTAAATATGATACAACATTTATATCACAGTTGTGCAAAAGATTCTGGGTTCTTTTTCATTCTGGACTCCACTATTTCTGTCACTTTTTAGCATAAAAAACAAATGCAACACCATGCATGCCTGTCTGAACACCAGCGGGTCTAAATCATAGTTGTGTTTTTCTTCTCACCTTCACAGCACTGAGCTCTGCCTCCTCCGAGCTGCAGGGGGCGATGTTAGACGAGCAGCAGCTGGGTGGCAAACTGCCTCCGTTCTCCTTTTGAAATTCTGAACCCATGAAGTCCGTGTAGTTGGTGAAACCGCAGCAGTCCAGCTGGAAAAGAGTTTAAAAAAATCATCTTCACACAGCAGGAGAACAGTGGAGAGCAGGGATTCATGGGTAATAATATCGTACGGTAAAGTTTCGTATGAACTTTCCTGCTGTGGATGAACAAAACTCTGCACTAATTTGCTCATTTGTGGAATATTTGGCAGAAAAAACTGCCAGTTGTTTAAATTTTTTGGAAAATCCTTTAATGCAACTA
Source organism: Acanthurus leucopareius (assembly GCA_029814765.1). Lineage (NCBI taxonomy): Eukaryota > Metazoa > Chordata > Actinopteri > Acanthuriformes > Acanthuridae > Acanthurus > Acanthurus leucopareius. The sequence continues at coordinate 11,355,741 of JAQMCX010000046.1, forward strand.
AAGATGAGTTTCAGAATAATTCCTGCACTGCAGCACAAGTCAATAATGTCAATGACTTTCATATGAATAACATAAAATAAATTAAATTTGACTGTGATGCAGCAGGTTTTAAGTTACAGTCAGTTTATTCTAACGAGGGGAGCTGAGAACGACTGCAAGACGGTAAAAGACACATTTTAAACCTGTTTGTGATTTAAAAACTAGTCAGTTATGCATAAATATATGTATGTTGTATTTAAGAACTGAGACGTTCAAACTTATAAAGTTTTAAACATTCAAATGCTGTAAATAAGCAGTTTGTCACAGTGCAGAACCTCAGAGGAACCGTACCTCCGTCATGGTGGTGTTCCAGATCTTAGTGACCACAGGATCACTGCCGTAGTCGTGCTGTAAAGCCGGAGTTGCCCAGGCTCGGAGGATCCCTTCAGCCTGAGGAAACACACACGAATACACACATCAACATTTTATATTCACTCGAATCTGAACTCAAGTCTGCTGCTTCGCTCTAAAACAAAGTCCTCGTCCTCACCGACTCATTGAAAGTAATAAGAAAAAGTCTTGAAAAGTCCTCACTTTGTTCAAATTTTACCAAAATGTCCTTTTTTTGTAAAAGTCCTTTCAAAACATACAGAATCCTGTTTATTAAATTTGTCCTAATTTTCCAAAGATGTCACAAATTTCCCTCAATGTCTGATATTTGTATCCCTACTAAAACTGTCTTCACTCGTCAAATTTGTCCTTTTTAAAATGTTTTAACTTTGGCAGCATATGTCTAATGTAATCATGTATATACAGCAATAAATCTCTTCACCTGTTCACTAAAATTTTGAATATTTCTGACAACAAATAAAAGATATGAGCCTCAGGTTTCGGTGCACACGCTAACGATAACCTCTGGATTAGTTTCCATGTCATCTCGCTGAACAATTTCCTCCAAAAAATTAATACAAATGCTTTTTCAGAATTTTGTTTTAATTAACTTTTTAGTGACGTCTCACTCCCATCATTTTCTTTTTTTAATAGTTTTTTGTTGCATCCACTTCTGTTTGTTTGCTAACTGCTAAACCTCTGGCGGTTTGTTTAGAGGAAATGATCATCCAAAATATGTAGGAATACTCCTGTGTTTTACCAGTTATATCATCCATTAATGTAAAATACAAAAAAGCATCGTCTGTGGTATCAAGACCACAGAAAAAAGAAAATAAGAAGAAGAAAAGAAATGTGTTTTGTGCTGCTTGGACGATCCCGCGAGTGTTCGTGGACCTCTGGGTCCGATGGAGGATCCGACCCGGCTCACTTTCCTCTGCAGATGATTCATGCAAATAGACTCTTGTGAACGGATAAAAAAAGCAAATCAGTGCTCTTCAGGGCTTTTTCCGTCAAGGTCCAACGGCCTCTCACACACATACTCACACACACACACACTCACACACACTCACAGCCCCTGAAAATAAAACACAGCAGCTGATTTCACAGGCAGCAGAGGTAATTCTCTTGGAGTCACCTATTCATCAGAAATTAAATAAATCTCCTCGCACACAAAGCACCTGGGAAATAAACAGCCTCGGCCGGGCACCTGGAAAAAATGAAAATAAATCAAAAAATTGACCGAGCCATTATTCTCCATTCTTCTTCTCCTTTCTTTATGGTCGTAGAGGTGATGGTGGTGGTGCTGCTGGTTGGATATTTACATATATATTGATGCCTCTCATGGTTTTGGCCAGGACACATTTTGTCTGTTATTTGTGTTCATCCAAAGAAGTGCAAAGAAGAAAGAGAAAGGCAGCTTGTATTTCAAGGAAGGTGAAGAGTCTTTTGTTGTGGAAGGATTCCTTCACACATACACACACACACAAACTCACACACACCACTTTTTCCTCCTCAGTCTGTTTTTTCCATTTTGATTAATAATCCCGTCGCATACAGTCACACAAAGACCCATTTGATGAGGAGGGAGAGTGTGTGTGCTTCACTGTACCAATGTGCATGTCTGCGTGTCTAGAAGTGTGTGTGTGTGTGTTTTTTCTTCCCATGCGTGCGAGCGAGTGTGTGCACAGTGAAGGGGCAGGTCGTGCGAGATGCCCGAGGGGATGCTGGGATACATGCCACAATTAAAAGTGCCCCCCAAGAAGCTGAGAGAGCGGCTGAGATCAGAGAGGGTTATTACCAGCCGGCTAATTCATCACTGTCACTCGGCCCGGCGCCCCACCACATCCCGTTAAACACACACACACACACACACACACTCACTCAGTGGACAGGCAGGACAAAGCCTGCAGTAACACACACACACACACACACAGCACAGTGAGGCAGGGAGGCGATAACACATCTATCAATACAGTCGAGTGAACACCTTCCTCACACATGATAGAAATCTTCAGCCTCGTGTGTTATTGATCTCTCGTTGTTTTTACACTGTAATGTTGTTTTTGAAAAAAAAAAAAATTATCAATATCGTTTACTGCAGCGACTCGCCGGCTGCTAATTGGTTATTGTTCTTAAGAGAAAAAGCAATAAATGAGAAGTGATCGTTGCTTTGTTGGACGGAAAAAAGGTTCATTTCCAGCCTCCCGTTTGTCTGATGGCATTAAATTTTAAAGATTAAACAGAAGCGCTCAGGAGACAATCAGGAATTTAAAAAAAAGAAAAGATGCTGCAACGTGACTTGAGTGAATAATTAAGAAACATTCATGTGTCTGATTCAAAATCCAGTTTTGTCATTCAGGTCACAGAGCGAAGCATCAGTTCAGAAAACACCTGATGATCCTTCAGAGACTTTTCTGATCATCTGGATTAAAAATGCTCTTCCTGCACATAATTCAACCTGTTTTCTTAAAGTTGTGACTGTTTCAAACAAAGAGAGGAACTGCTAAAACTGTGATAATCTGAAATTTGGGAAGAACATCATCAGAGCATGTGATGGAGTTTAGAGGTGCAGAAATTACCGTGTAATTTTTTAAAGATTATTTACTGAATTTGTTGTAAAACATCTTCCTTCCTCTCTAATCCTGCAAACACAGAGCAGCTTTAGCTTCTGTTTCTTGCAGCTTTTGTGTTTTTCTTTCTCCATCACTCTTTTAGCTCTGTATTTGTTCACCACTGATTCCAAATAATCAAAAATCTGTCTCTTTAGCACCTAAACGCTAATGCTAAGCTATGCTAAGTAGCCAATCACTGATCAGGTCTGCCGTGTTTGACAGGTGTAACGCTCAGGACTGAATGACGAAGCATCCGACTGAACTGAAATAGGAAAGTTGTGGACTTTGCCAACACAAACAGTTTAAAAACTGGACTTGGGACTGAAATTTTGCCAAACAGGACATTAACATTTTCCTGCACGTTAGTTTGCTAAGCTGCTGCTGTGGAGGTTAATGTGTTAAATCCCTTAAATCCCATAAACGACAAACCAGAGGCTTGTTGATTTTAACCAGCCTGACGCTCAAAGTAGCTGCTGACGTTGAATTAATCCATAAAAGTGCCTCAGGTCTGTTTTCAGCTTCATCTTTTCAATAAACTGCAAGCATATTCATAGTGTTAGACTCAGCCACATATAAACAGGTCAAAGTGTTTCCTCACATTGTTGGATCCATTTTTTTATTTCAGGTCTATAAGCACACATCTTCTAATGACTGAGGCGTTTTCTGTTCATAAAAGTTTATTACAATCTAAAATAGATGAAGGCCGTTAATGTGAAATTAATCATCAGTCATAAGATCGAATGTAAAGCAGACCGACACGTTCTGTAAAAAACTGCTGTTAAACGCATGTGACTCCTTTGATTTACACAATTATTTTCACAGCGAAAGTCGTCGTGGGCGCTTCATCATCGCTCGTTACCGACCCACTAATCTCTCCTCTCGTTTTAAAAGCAAACACCCGTCTGTGCTGAACTGCATTCTGGGAGCACATTCCTTCACTGCTCACAGAGGTTTCGGTGTGAGTCATTAAATGCCACATCACATCTACTTCATTCGCCCGGTGTGAAGTCCACATGAGCCGCCGGTAATAAATCTCCGCCCTGGTCACTTCCGAATCACTCGCAGGAGAAAGAACAACCAGGAGCGCTGACGGCCTCTCATAATGCCTCCTGGAATTGCTTATTAAATCTCAGTTATTCCGACCACCTGAAGGTTATTGGCTCTTTGCTGAGATGAGCTGCGAGGCCGCCGGCCAAGAGGCAGATTTATGCTGCAGATAAGTAGAAGAGAATAGATCGACGCTTTATTTATTGTCTCCTTTCATTGTCTACGCCTCTGTCTCTTACTTATTGACACAGGCGGCTATATATATGCATATTAGATGTATATTGCCCATATTCATTATTCTGATGCCATTGTGTTTGCAGTGTCTTATCAAAAGCAGGAGACGGACAGCTGCTCTCACACACTCATATCCGTGATGGAACTGACGATGTCCTTTGTGTTTGTAATGAACAGATGATGCTAAAGCTAACAAACAGAGCGTTAAATTGACTCTAAACTCATATCTATGATCTCCTTAAAGAAGACAAATCTATGAGTTATGACTTGCATTTCACTGAGCTTTAGACGTTTGCTCACGCCTCCCTCTGCCTCTGCAGCAGCAGCAGGAGGAAGATCATCCAACCTGCCGACGACTCACCGTTTTACATCGCTCACCTTGGTTAGCTCGGCTTTTTAAAATGACAAGAGAGAGACAGGAAGATTTATACCAACAACAGTGAATGAGCAGGAGAAACACTCCCAAATCAGCCTCCAAGGACACACACACACACACTCTCAGTGAGCTTCTTTGTGTGAAAGCAGGTCACTCAGGATTGAATAAGACCAGACAATTTTGTAATAAAAGAAAGTAAACAAGAGACAAAAAAACCAAGAGTGAGAGACAATTCAATGAAAAACAACATGCACTTTAGACCTAAAAACTTTATGTTAATAATTAATGAAAAAAATCTCCCCGTAAAGGTAAAATATTTGAATTTGTCTCTGGTATAATTAATTGTTTTCATTAAATTCCCTAACAAGAGTGTCTTTATCCTCTTATAGTTTGTTCTAACATTTTCTTTTGGCTGGCTGTTAAATGTTTTGGAGGAGTCCACTCCTCAGAGTCCACTTCCCTCCGTCCATCAGCTCCTCTGTGCAGATGTGATGTTAGCAAGATTACCTTTCTTGCTCCTGGGGACTCGAATGCATCGTCTGATTGGTTAAAAAAAATCAGCACTTTTTGGACTTTTTCTTATTATTATCAGGATCCCAGTCTGCACTAACCTCCTTTTACATAGCTCATTTAAAATCCTTGTAATTATTACACGTGGCACTAAATGGAAACGGGGCACGTGTGTGTGTGTGTGGGTGTGAGTGTGTGTGTGTGTGAGCAGGGGACACATATGTAAATAGGCTGTTTTGCATATAAAATGCTTTAGCTTCAATATTCCAGAATAATAAATTGCTCAAAGTTAGAGACAGCACACATGGCCCGGAGCCATCCCGGAGTCATTAAGTAGCCGAACGTAGCGAGGCGGACATAAAGCCGGTAATTCAATGATGGCCGCGGCTATAATGGAGAATTTACATGGAGATAAAATCCATAGAGTGGGACGAGGAGGTGAGAGGGTGACGGAGGAGGACAGGGAAGAGGCATTAAGAGACAAAGGAAGAGCGGGTGAAGAGGAGGAGTGGCGGGAGAGACAGAGGGGTGAGAGGAGGGAGGAAGGGTGATGTGATGAGGCGGTGAATGGAGAGAAAAGACGAAGAGGTGAAGTGGGGGGACTTACGAATGAAGAGTAGGCCAGAGCGACGACTCCAGCTGCCACTTCAGCGATGAAGATGATGAGGATGACTGAGAAGAACTGCAGGGAGAGAAGAAGAGCAGACGAGGACTCAGCTTGTGTTTTTTTATTATGTAATAAAAAATAAATGACTCTTCATCAGAAAGTTTTCAAAAAGCAAAAACAAGTTTGGACCTTGATAACTTGATAAAACAGTGCAAAGAAAAATTGACATGCAACTATATTGATAATTAATTAATTGAATTTTTATTAATTATCAAAATTACCAAGCATTTGTTGGTTGCACTTCAATAATATTAAGATTTCTTAATTACTTCGTTTCATATGTTAAGACAGAATATTTTGGGTTTAAATTGACCCTTTTTTCAGGCAGTTCGAATACAAATCTTTGAGTTTTGGGAAATCACTGAATTACAAAATTCACACAAAAACAGCAGAATAATTGATTAAAAAACAAAGAAAAAAAAGTTTAATTGCATCTAATGTTAATATTATTCATCTGATTACTGATCTCTGCTGTTTATTTGGACATTAAAAAACGTCCCTGTGCCTTTGAATGCACTAATATTTGCACCGAGAAACCAAGATTTGCTTTGCTTTATGATAATATTAGTTAAAAACTCCTTTTTTATCAACATTTGCTGTAAAGTAAGACTTTATGGTGGAAAAAATTGCCTTTTAATAAATTCTTTATTGTACCTGAGAGTTCAGATGTTTTCTCAGATATCAAATCGATAAAATATGAAAAGGATGAATCGGTAACTTCTTATCCAGACTCATAAAAGCTGATTCTTGTTGCTGGAACGCGGTGACACATCTGAACATCCAGGGTCACATTAAACAGCTTTTGTTGTCTGTTACAATCACAGACTGTCAATAAAGTTCTGCTGATTACACAGAGGGACGGCGAGGAGCCTCAGAGCCTGAACGATCCCGTCGATCAGCTCATCAGTGCTTTTTTTTTCAGGCCATTACAGCTGTTTCTCATGCGAGCCAAACATGCGTCCTGTCAGTCACATGACCTGCCGCATCGGCATCATTCAACTCAATGGGAGACGTGGACGTGATGAGGCTCTGCGGGGGGAAAATGTGCAGCCCGGGCTCCTCATTAGACTCACTGCAGAGGTAGTTAGCCTTGTCGCTAATGAGCGTAATAATGTTCACTGTACTTCTGGGGGTTGGTGGTGTTGCTGATGTGAATGAGGCGGGCAGATGTGGATACGAGCTGAGCTGTTGATGAGCAGAGTGTAAATGCAGCAGAGTGAGAGACTGAATGCAAAGCAGAGAGAAACTTAATGCAAAGCACCTTATAAAGTCTTATTAACCCCTCTCTGTGGTTTTTATTCTCAGCTGTTGAACCCTTTTAAAGGCAGCAGAGACACAATACATGAGTAGACGACAAAAACTCTCATCATTGGTTTCACTACATGGTTGGTTTTCTTATTTAGTTTTACCGCGTTGAGCCTCACTGGGGGGGAAACCTGAAGAAATCATCATGTTGAAATAAATGGAGCACAATCGCCTGCTTGCACATCCAGCAGACACACAGCGACATGATCATCCCACTGGGATCCTGCTGTGTTTGTGTCAACCTGATGAATCCAAGTCCTATTTTCTCTCCCATTGTAGCTCTCGTTCTGTTTCCACCACCTCTTGAGGGGAAAATCTGTCTGTAGTGGATTCATGTTCCACTTTCTTCAACGGCCAGTTGCTGGCGGTGTTTGTCTGCCCTGTGGTGATGGTCAGGTTGTGCAGTGGGTTTATTAGAGCTTGTTTGATGGAAACAGCTGGAAACACTAGAAACCAGACTGGAAATAAGCCATAAAACTTATGAAATAAATGGTTGTGATTGGCCCGACACTGGCCGGGGTCGGTGGAAATCTTTGTGTCTGTTTCAGTACTTGAATTGGCAAAAAAAATAATGGTGCTGCTTACTTGAGCATGTTGCTGATGTAACCCTCCACTTAGTCTTCCGATACCAGACAATCAGTGATTACCATCTACCGATTGTCTGGTGATATCACAATGCAAGGCAGTAACTACAACGGTGGCGAGATCGGATGCGAACAAAGTAAGGCCTCTTTCCTTTTTTGAAAAGGAGACGCCTTCCCAGAAGCAGTGTGCTACCCCTTTTCTCCTCAGTAGGGAAACATGGAGAGAACTTTTTAAAACATTGAAAATGGATGCCCAGAGCAACGTTAGCTTATTTAATTCAATTTTATCAGATGTGTGCTCAGTCCACAAGATTGGTGCAATTAAGAACGTGAAATGACTTTGTTTAAAACTTTTAGCGCTTTGTTACCTTTTTCCCTCACAAAATTACCAATTCAATCCACATCAGCTTTGCTATGTCCAAAACGTTGCAAAAGCGTTCAGCAGCTTTGGGTAGTCCGTCGCCTGCTTTGACTGGTCCTGTAATCTCCTCCAAAGCTAAGGTATAATCTGGGCGGATGGATGAATCATGGCCTGGTAAAAGATTGTGTTTATTATTGACGGACGTAAATGTTTCACAGCAAATGAGACAAACATCTACGACCTTTGAGGGAGTTTTCCTTGGTGACCAGGGAGCTGAGCCATCACAAAGTAGTGTTTGTGGTCAGGCAAGGAGTACAAGCACAACACTTCTGCCAGTCACCGCCCCCAATATGAAGCACCGCCCTAAAGACTTCAGATTGGTTCTGCAATGCAAGAGTTTTTTTAAACTCTGCAATTGTCTCCACCCTGTTTTAGCAACGAAAGCCAGGGGCATGTCATCAGACTCTGGTTAAGTGAAGCATCTAGAGACTGACTTGTGAGTCTAACCTCCACTACACCGTTAACTTGCCCAGTTATGACAGACTTACCGTGAGCAGCAGACACTTGCTCTCCTTGTGGGCCCCACAGCAGCCGAGAAGCCCCAGCAGCACCAGCACGACCCCGATGGCGATGCAGAAAAAGCCCACGTTGACGAACTGCATGGCCTGGCTGGAAAACGGCCCCAGCAGCTTGAGAAAGGAGCCGCCGTCCACGCTCACCCAGATCCCCATGGCCAGCAGGGTCAGGCCGCCCAGCTGCAGGAGGATCCAGAGGAAGATGATCAACATTCAGTTTGTGCAATCTGTGCAATCACATGCAGGCGGCACACGAATCCCTGTCATTTAAACCGGGACGCTGACCAGCTGACTTTCCAGAGGATGTAATCCTCACTTAACAAAAGCAAGTAAAAACGTCAATCATTTGTTTGCCTGGCAGTCATTCAGGTGAGGTCGTCAGCTCTTTAGAGGTAATAGCTTTTGGAAATGAAAGGCCATCTTACATCACTGACCCTCCTTCACTATCAGTGACACCATGACACCTCAATATCATCTGCTGCATTCAGAGAGAAGGATTCCTCCTCTGCTGCCTCAGGCTTCTTATTATGTATCGAGGCCGAGCATCAATTTGGCCTCTTTTTACCTCTCTGAATGAAATCACTGCCCTTTTCCACGACTGCCTTTACCTTCCTACTCCTGTCTAACAGAAATCCATTTGGATGCACAAAGACAGGCTGTGGACGGTTAAAGAGGGAGTTTAATATCAAATAAAGTCACAGGAATGTTTCCTTTTCAGCTCTGCAACTTTCTGCAAGTTTAACCGGAGAATCAGGGCGCTTTCACTCCTGAAAGTCCGGACCAAGGTTCGTACGAAGGTTCGTGTTTTTGTCACATTGTTTAAATTTGGTCCGGTCAGTTTTGGTTTCACACTGCAATTGTGCAAACGGGCTGATGGACTTTACATGACAAACCTACGTCATATCATCATCATGTACATGGGTTGTATGTCTCTGTACTTTATACTGATTGGTTTGTTGACGTCTGACGTTCAAAGCAACAACATAATAAACTGAACATCATCTTAAACTCATGAAGATCACATGTTAAGATTGGGCTTTGATTCAAGTTTGCATCAAAGACAAACTAAAGTGGAAGCAGATAAAAGAGTCTTTACTAAAATATCAGAGGACTGATTTTAATTTGAAATTCATAGATAAAGAAACTGCTATTTGAAAATGTCAGTAATTTAACCTGCTTGGTGATCTTTAACCGTAAAAGAGGCGAGCAGACAGTTGCAGAGGTGCATTCATAGAAATCCATTGATTCAAAACCTGTAAAACCAGCTGGTAGCAAACAAAAAAATCAAAATGTCACATGCTTCACATTACAGTCAGGAAACCTCCTCATCCCCCCATCATTATCTCTCCTCTCTCGGCTGCCGGCCTTCTCTTATTTTCCAGCCTTTTATCCTCCTCCTCCGTCTGTCCCCTCCGTCTATTTCACCCTGCACTCGTACTGAGTGATTTCTTCTTTCCTCCTCCTCTGCAGAAACCATGTTTGAAACCTGATATTGTCTGTCAGGCTCCATCAGACTCGTTGCAGTCATGGAAGCCCCCTCTGCTCCCCGTCAGCCCCCAGCTTTCCAAATCTCCTGTCAGGAAACTGACGTCTCCCACGTGGGAATCGTCGTCTCTCCCCCCTCTTCTTTTCTTTGTCTCTACCTTTTCCTACTTTGCTCTTTCTGTCTATTTTTTACCCTCCTTCAATCTTTCCGCCTCCCCACCTTTCACTCCAGGGCTCTTTTCTCGTCTCTTGAACCTGCTCCCCGCCATCATCGCACTGTTCGCTAAATGTGATACGACAAGCATATTTCCCCCTCTAACTCCGCATGTGCCACTATCATCATCCCTCAGCAGGTATAATTACAGCTGGCACACTGTCTTCCTCTTTCTTTAAAAAAAGATGGCTAATCCCTTTAATGGTGTGTCGTAAGCAGGTGGATGTCAGCCGAACATCCACGTGGCAGAGAAACTGGAAGTAAATCAGGTTTTTGAAAGAGTAGGAGTGAAAGAAAAAGCAGTGTCCCATCTACGGCAACGGGAAATATAACCTATTAGGGATGAGGGGAGAGGGGATGAATAACAGGCTGCAGAATAGGAGGCCACGGCCTCCAGAGAGGGGGAGGTGAATGGAGAGAAGAGATAGAAAGATACAGAGGGAGCACAAAAATAGGACGGACCGGTCCCACCTTAAATGAAATGGAATTGGTTCTCTTTGAAAGGGTTGGAATGAGAAAGACGTCAGCTGAGTATAAAACCCATCTTCATGGGTCATATTACTGGAAGCAGACAATCTGATTAAGTCCTGACACTCGACTGTGGATCTGCACACACACGGAGAATACGAGGCAAGACTTCTAATTTCCAATGCATTGAGATCTGTTGAACAAACCGAAGCCTCGCAGCAGAGGAAACGTGCCCTCGTTCGACTAAAATCACAAGGCAGAAAACTTGTTAACTGAATCAATCGCCAGGATAAAAACAACACGATTACCTTCAAACTTTACATTTGATGGTGATAAGTACATACGTTAGTTCCGCGGGGAGTAATTTCAGTTTCAATTTCCCGCGCCTACTCAACAGCTTAACTGGGTTGCCAGGTTGGGGTAACAAATTCATTGAAAACTGTGTGTGCTGTGTGTACTGGGTAAATAGGATGTATTTCATACCAAATCTGGCAACTTGACAATATAAGATCCGGTTATTCTCAACAACATGTTATGGGAGTTTATACGTATGTTACGGGAGTTTTTTTGGGAGAAATAACAAAACAGTAGGGGGCAGGGAGAGATGATTTGTTTGTATTTTTTATAAAAAAACTCCATGTAAAGAAGCTTTCAACAGGTTTTTTGTCCTCTAACAGCAGGTGAATGAAACTTGCGTCAGCTGTCTGACAGAAAAACTACAAATTCGTTGCAGCCAATCACTCATCCTCCTCTGGCTAATACTTTCTTAGCTCGTTCTCCTTTAGCTTCTCCTCTATTGAAGTAAATAAATGTGTGTTGTCTCCTCTGTCCTCAGTCTTTGGACACTGAACTTTTGACGTAAGTAAATTCTCTGGTTTTGTGGTAAAGTTTGGTTGGAGGTTTTCTCCTGTTAATGTGACTGGTTGGTTAAGAAAATGTGTTATGGCATGAAAACATGAGGACCTGTTATTTAAGGCTGTGTGGGTTTAAGGAGAGATATCGGTGGGAAAAACAAATTTGATGCACCAGGAAATTGTTTATTTCATAAGCTTTTTGTGGCGTCTGAGCGTTTGAATATTTCATCCTTCACTGACTCAACAGCTTCACATGACTGCAAACGTCACCGTTTTGTCCGGATGTGCCGTTGAGCAAACAGAAACCAAAACATGATGTACAAGAATCTGTTTTTGGGGATTCAAAAAAAAATTGGGGTGCTTGCTTTTGCACCAAAAAGTGATATTTTTATTGAAGCATGCAGGAGCCCTAAACTCATTTCTTTACCAAATTAACTTACTAGAATTATAACTTTATGACGTAAATCATTATTTTTCTCCCTGGCAGGACTCAAATACAGAGGAGAATATTGATTTTTTTTTTAAAAGCATGGGTTATTTCCTCCAAATCTTGTTACATGCAGATCTGCACTGAAGATGATTCTTCAGACGAAGAGCGTTTGATAAAGTTGCGACACCAAACTTAAAAAATGCTGCAGCAGCGACTGAAGTGCTTTAATGGTCCCATTAAAGGCTCGTCTTTATGAGCTGGAGAGAATCATTCTGCTCTGCTGGCCAACATTTCAAAGAGGGGGAACGTCATAATCTATGTTTCACTGTGACTTTTAGAGCTGCTGCATCAGATTTATCAAGCGGCGGCACTCAGGTGGAAACGTGAGGAAACTGATGACTCGCGCTGGGAGCTTCATCTGTGACAGCCGGAGCGCAGGTGGGCTCGACTCGGCAGCCACGTTCAGCTTACCCACGCCAAAGTTTCCCTCCATTTCACAGGCCGCATTAGTTATCAACATTAAGTCGACGATGTAGGTGGCAAAATTAGAACCTTTGAAGTTAATGAGATGAAAATTTCCACGGTGAAGCACAATGTGGAGCCGGGCGGAGCGTCGTCTCAGATCTTCAGGCTCTGCAGTCTGAGATGTTCATGTAACATCTCCGTTTGCACTGACTGGCAGCCTAAAATGAGTCTGTGCATCATTCTGAAAGCTTTTATTTGTTGTTTTTTCTAACCTCACATAATACTTTTCATGTTCAGACCTCACAGCACCTCCTCTCCTCCCTCCCCCACCTCCTTGTCACGTATAAGAGGGTGCAATCAGAGCGGAAACATACTCACAAAGATAAGCAAGTTGAACAAGACCATCATCAATTTGACGAATGTGAAGCAGCCCATTTTAATCTGCAATAAAAGGAGAAGATGAATCATAGCATTTCTTCTTTCATCAGCTGAGACCTTCTATCTCACACACACACACACACACACACACACACACACACACACAGCTACAAAGTGTACATGGCCAATCTTCACATGCGTGCTGTGCGATTACATCCAGCCCACATCTCAGCGAAATTACTGTGAAAATTACATCGGTGACAATGAGTCTTAATGATAACACACACAGCTGCGAGACACAGTGAAGATATCTGCTAATAGGAGGGAAAAAAGCCATATCAGACAGGAGTGTTTACACCAAGCAGAGACATAATGTACAGAAAATGCAAATCTTACCTTTTATTGTGCGTTTTATTTTCTTTACATCCAGAGCAGAGCAGATTTGAACCAGTTAAGCTGTTTGTGTTCCAGGTTATGAAAGAAAAACCGATAATAAATAAAAACAATGCAGGAGTTTTCTGTCCCCGTGGCTCAGGTGTTTCCAGGTGAGTCGACAGCTGCAGAGACGACTCTGTAGTGATTACGACCTCGCAGGTACGAGCCGGAGACGCTGATCAGAAACCTGATGCGTGTTTTACCTGCTGCAGTGAGGTGAGGACTGGGCGTGGTCCCCGAGGACACAGGTGAGCGTGGCTCAGGTACGGAGGCTCGAGTGGCAGCTCTGACCCCTGCAGGTACACGGTGACACAGATCCACAGGACAGAACAAAGCCTCTGGGACTGAAGGTGTGGACAGGTGAGGCGTCTCTGCCTCTGAAAAGACACGAATAATCCTCAGAGCTGAAGCTGGAGACTCACATGGAGAGCGAGAGGTGATGTGATGTGATGCACAGATTTGGTGAAGATGTCGTCATAAACGCTCAGGATGAACCCGTCAGGTGTTACATGTCCTTCAGTCAGAAGATTTAAAAAAGAGACAGAGTTGTTCCTCTACAAGTCAAATGACATTTTGTGCCAAAACAACGACTCTTTTCAACCCTCAGAGGTCTCTTTAATGTGTTTATGGACTTATTTTTGTTGTGTTAACCATAAATATGCACATTGCCCCCTTTGTTTCTGCGTGGTTTTACATCATAATGGCAGAATACTGAAACAGTTTAGTAAATATTAGCAGCTCTGATGGATTCAGGGACTTTAAACTCCAACAACATGAGCCAGTTTTACTCCAGATAGCAATAATTTTGCCACATGTATCAGTTAGTTTGCATCCTAAGAGCCTTTTCTCTTGGGAATTCAACTTTTTTTCCTGACACATCCTCCAAGGTTTAGTTTTAAAGCAGAATATGAAGCCATCAGGTGCATTTTTAAAGAGCCTTTTTAAAACAGTCTTGCTATTCTTACTATAAATACTTTATCTTAAACATTTAGCTTCAAAGAAGACCACAATCTTTCTGCATCGTTGGCGTGTTTCGCTTTATAATAAGTGGTTAAACATGAAATACAGGCTGAAATGTTTGACAGTAACTGCAGTTCTGGAACAAAGCAGTCGACCTATATTTCTGTAAATTTCAGTCTTTTTAAGTGAAAAAGATGCGTGGGCTCAGTTTTGGACCTTTGCCTCCTCTGTCGCTCCGTTCCTGCCTCTCTGCTGTCGACTCTATTGTTCCCCTCGGTTTCCTTTGTCTCTTTGGCTCCTTGAACGCTGCAGTGGCTCCTGCCGACCACCAGAGGGGAGTAGTGAGCTGCAGAGGCGTCTGTAAGAGCGTCCTCTTTTCATTGTTGTCCTGCAACTTCAACTGGTGATCAGTGAGCCTCTGAGTGGAGGAATGTGCTGCTCTTTGTCCAGGAACAAGAAGGAAGAATAGAAGAAAGGATTCAAATAAAATGCTAACTTGTTCTCCTTGTTTTTTTTATGTAATCACATCTTAAACTGATGTTTGTTTAAATTTAAGTCAGATTTTAAAGCAAAGTAGTAGATTTTTAAAGCAACACCAGTGTATAAGTGTAATTAAATATCTAATCAGGGATGTTGTTGGCAGTTTTTCACCTGTTTTTCATGGTTGAGCCGAGCAGACGGAGCTCACTGTGTCTTCCTTTGTCTCGTCACTTGTTCCTCTCTGAGATTCTCCTCCGGTCGAAGTCCATTTACACTGAGCTGCTGCTGCTGCAGGCGAGAGAGAGAGAGAGAGAAACTCTTTGAAAAATGGCAGCAGCCCTCCTCCCAATGCCACCTTGTTGGAGAGTTGAGCCCATATCAGCCGAAGTCTTTCTCAGTAATATCACTTTAATGGCCTTATTGTGAGTTATGACAATCTCACCCACACCGTCATTAACCCACCGCTCCTTAATCTTAGCGAGAGGAGCACCTGTCAGGCTTCGTTAGCCATTAAACCGTTAATAATCTCCGCCCGTGTGCACGCACGCACACACTCTGAGGAAGAAAAAGAAATGATTAGACTGGTGCTTTTTCATCACCTCTGATGAAAGCAGTGACGGGCCGCAGAGATCTGGGCTGAGATGGAGAAGGTAAAAAACAAGGGTCCCTTAATGAGGTCTGTTAGATTGAGCATTATCAGCGGCCCTCCAGGGCAACTGCCACCGTTATACATCTACTGCTGCTGCTGCTGCTGCCGGGCCGCTGCCTTCACACACACACACACGCCGGAAATCCCACGTGAGCGTCGTTTCATTCTCTAACTTGGTGTTCAGGTTGACACGATGTCGTCCAGTGTGTGTCCAGCAGCCTCCGTGGTGTTAACGCTCTTTGTAGAGCTTCAGTGAGTCGTGATAATCAGCCTGGAAATGAGGAATCATCAGAGTTCATCACTCAGAGGTTATAATTTTGGTTTAATAAATGTCATGAGGGAATGTTTTTGATTGAATTTATGTTCAACTAGTGATTTTTTAACCTGAAAGATGGAGGAAATTCAGAAAGTAGTCCAAAAAAAATGACAAAAATGAGGGAAAAAACAACTGTTCATTCAAATACAGCTAATCTAGAGGAATAATTTGTACTTTATAATGTAGAAATTTCTAACCTGACTGAATGATTTGTTAAATTTTTCCATCTGAGCTGTAAAGAAACACTTCCTGTCTGATGCTTCGAGCTGAAGGAGAGAAACCAAGTCTATTTTTCTCAGTTATAACCTGAAAAGTTGACATCGTGGAGATTAAATTGTTTTCACCAGACCCTGATGATACACTGTGTGTGTGTGTGTGTGTGTGTGTGTGTGTGTGTGTGTGTGTGTGTGACAGTTTCAGAGTTCATGACCCTGTGAACTATAAACAGGCAGTTCGAGGCCTCCTGACTTTGTTCTGGTGTAAATGGCCTCAGGTCATGAAGTGTGTTTGTTACAGAAGTCTGATGATGATGATGATGATGATGATGATGATGTATACCTGCACCTGTCCTGACCTCTCTCCCTCCCTGCAGCTCCGCCCCCTCAGGCAGGATGTGTCTTTAATCTCTGTGTCGTCGTCTTCAGTCAACAAAAAGAAAGAAACTCCGATTCAACGATCTGATGAATCGTCTTTGAACGCGTCGCTCTGACATCACTGATGCCTTTTGTTCATATGATCACCGTCGGCGGCCTCATCCTCATGAAGCGCCTAATTATTTCCACACGGCGACCGACCGATACGGAGAGACTTGATCTAAACGAGCGCAGCAGTCACTCTATTATTGTTCATAATCCATTATGTCGACATCACAGATTGATCATCTCGTTCAGCTGAGGGATGAAACTCGGGAAACGCCGGAGTGGCGCCGATTTTCAGCGCCGCCCATATAGGAAGTGGTACCTCTGTGACCTCTATTGTGTCTCCTGCTCTTTAATTTATCACACACACACACACACACACACACACACACACATATATAAGCATTGCATATTAATTCACAGCAATCCATTAGGCCATAGGAGGTCCACAGTCTATAAATCACAACTAAAGGAGCAGCTAATTGACTCGCATACAAAAGAACAGGACGGGTTAAAAAAGATGGGGAGAGAAAGGAGGAGGAGGAGGAGGAGGGATGAAGAAGAAGGGGATGATGATGATGAGGAGGAAAGGGGTTAATGGAAAATTAAGTGAAGGACAGGAAAAAGAGGAAGCAGCAGGAGCGGCGGCGTGCAGCAGCGTGCGGCGGCGTGTACGGCTGCCTTTGACCCGTGAGCCTCCTTTGTTCTATGACGGATGGCGTTCAGCGATGACACACATTGCTTACGAGCCCCCGTGGCCACGGGCGCGATCCCACCACCTATAGGGGCCACTGTGCAGCCGAGGCGGCGTATAGGAGCCAATCCTCGCAGGGCTCTTAGCGGCGCTGCTAATTAGCTAAAAGGGGTCATTTGTATGCAGCTTCTCTGTCTCTTTATCTCCGTCTCTCTCTCTCTCTCTTTCTCTCTGTCTCTTTTTCTTTCTTTCTTTCTCGGTTATCAATCCGTTTCCCACCCTCATCCTTATCTCAATTTGTCTCCACGACTGTAATTGTATCTGGTGTGATAATTAGCGGCGGCTCAGGTCCTGTAAGTCTGCTGTCGCTGAGTCGCTAACAGATTAAAGTTCAGGAAGTTTAATTTCCTCTCCCTCTGTGATTCTCCCGCGCTTAAAGAAATAAAGTGACACCTTCTAATCTGTTAAATGACTCTCAAGGAAGGAAGAAAAGGAAGAAAAGGTGATTTTTTTAATTTAATTTACATTATTATAGAGATAAAAGTGCACTGACGTACAAGTTTTCAGTTTCTTGGAAGCAAAAACTCAAACTGGGTCACAAGCTGCTGCTCGACCTTTGACCCTGAAGCTCTTTAATGAACAAAAGTCAAGTTTGAGCAGCTTTTTCACACTCTTTTGCAGCTTCTCTTCCTGCTTTTCTACCTTTTTTCTTTATTTGCACACACACACACACACTCACACACTCCGTCCCTGCCCCCCCCCCCCCTGTTTCCCGCCTTGTGCAGGGGATTGATGGAGATATGGGAGGCTGTCATGCAGTAAATAGCATGGACATTGGCTCCCCGCCACGAGATGAGAATCAAGCCTGCTCCTTGTGTCTCTTAACGCTTCCCCTCTTCTCCTCCTCCTCCTCCTCCTCCTCCTCCTCTCTCTTCTCAACAACTGTCGACCTCCTCCCATTTCCTCCTCTTCACCTGGAAAAAAAAAAAACGTTAAGTATGAAGCGTGGAGGGCAGCGAAGCCTCCCTCCCTCCCTGCTCGCCATCCTTCACCCTGACGCACCAGCCAATATGCCATCACCAACAAAAGACTCCCCCAAAAACATCACTCCTTGTCCTCCTCCACCTCCTCCTCTCCTGCTGCTCTCCCCTTCCTTCCTTTTGTCTCCCTCTTCCTGCTCCTTCTCTGCCTCCCTGTTTCTTTGTTTTGCCGGCTGTGTGAGTTATGTCCCCGCGTCGTCTCATCAGGCATGCAGAGCGTCTCGCCGTGGCATCGTGGACACCGAGTCCCTCCGGCTCGTGAAAGGTTAATGCTTCGGATGGTGCTAAATTGTTTGGCTATTTCAAGAGGCTGTGAAAGGGAGAAGTCAACCATAAAATTTGATCGGCTGCCTCCTCCTCCACCTCCTCCTCCTCTCTCATCTGCAGCATCCCCCTGTCACTTCCCTCAATCATTCTAATTTTCCTCCGTCTCTCTGTCTTTGCTGTCCTCATTTCGTAGCTCTCCCTCCACCTTTGCACTTCACTTCATCTTCATTTCCCCCTTTGTTACTCAAACACGAGTTCAAAGGTGACGGGACTGAAATCCCGTCCCCGCGGCGTCCTCCGCGGCTTCGTCCCACATTAGGGGAGGATTTCAGGGAAATGCCTCCTCTCTCTTTGTACCTTCCACCACGATTTACAGTGTGGGACTTCGGCGGGGACTCATCTCGGCTGCTGAAAGAAGAGCAAAATGACTTTCATGTGCTCACATGGTTATCATTATCCCCGGCCGGAGCAGACCGCGTCCCCACGTCGCCCTCCGCCAAGCAACGACCCCTCAGCTCTTTGAACGATGACGGCTGGCGTCTGAGTGGCTCGGTGGGCCGAGTGCGTTTCTGCTCCCTGTGCAGCGTAAACTGGAGGGCAGATATGCTAATTTTGTGCTCTGACATGATTATTACAAGACCTCCAACTTTAAAACATCAAGTAGATGTCATGGTTGCAGAAAGATCTCGGTCACGGTTAACCGACGTCAGCGGAGGTGGTTTGCAGGATACGACTGATGTCTGGAGTCAAAGTCAGACACGTTTTATGTTTCATCCTCCCAGAAAAACCCTGAAATACGACACTTTGCTTTGGTTTATAAAACTGGAACCAAAATATGGAAGACATGAAACTTTTTGTTTCAGGTGGAGGGGAAATCAAGTGAGAACTTCTGAGACAAAACACTTTGATCACAGTTTTTATGTCTGAGACTCCAAACCAAGTTGTTCTCCAGTTAAACAAGTCACACTGAATACACAGGAGCAGTTTGCTGAGCTTGAAGGCTGTCAACATCAACTCTGAAGCAAACTAACATCTGTTTTATACTTTGGGAGTTTTCTCGATCTCGGCAGAAACACATAGAACCATGTGATCCTTGTTACAGGTTAGCAAACCTGATTGGTTGTGTTCAGACTGGATCCAGTTTACTAAAAGTGGGGATGAAACATCTATAAAACAGGATGTGATCATTTACTACTTCTTCTTTCTGACATATGCTGACCCTAAAACAGTACAAAGAGGAAGTAAACTGAATGTTTGACCTCATCAACCTTATTGATTTTTGTAAATTTATGTTTATTATTAATTTGATGCAGAAACATTGTTTTAAACAGTTTATAACAGAAGGAACTAGAGATCAGGTAAGTAGTGTAACACCTGTTTGAAATGTTCCTCGGGTAAACAGGTTCATTTGTAACAGGTGATCAATGTAAAGTTGATTACTCAAACAGCCACAGAGTGATTGATTGGAAGATGCTGAATGCTGGACAGGATGTGGAAACAGAGAAAAGGCAGGAAATAATTTGAGAATTCTGCATAAACCTTCTGATTTATATTTTATCATGAAAATGTGTTTGAATGTGAATCTAACTGATGAAAGAAACTGTCCTCAAGGAAGAAATCAGCCCTCTGAGTCTACAGGGTGTGTGTGTGTGTGTGTGTGTGTGTGTGTGATTTGAAGTTACTGCAACACAAATGAATGCTTTTACTTAAATGGTTTCAAAATCAAAGGTTGAAATTTTACATCGAGACAAAAGACTTTTCAGGGCAGATTGGATATTTGACCAAAAGCAAGTTTTAAAGGGAATTTACACCAATAAAACACACTGTTGACTTAACCATATTGCAGCTCTGTAATATAAGAAGCATCTGTCTTGTATCCTCGTGTTAAAAGACCTTTATTATTAAAGATTATACACACATGATGCGTTTTTCTAAATGATGTTTTGTTTAACTGAAATACTGCTGGTTGGTTTCTGGGTTTCCACTCTTCTTAAAATATTAAAAATATAACAAGACTTTACTGTTGTCTTCAGTTCACCCTTTTGTATAAGTTTGTTAGAATAATGTTTGATTGTCATGGTTTGGCTTTAGTAAATGTAATCCTATAATCCTCAGATTTAAGTACGTTCATCCGTCAAGACTTCTTCTGAAAATATGAGAATATTCCTCTGAGTTCACTACAAAGACACAAAGACAACATTTGATTATAAGAAAAAGTCTTTAACTCAGCTTGTCTGTTTTTGTGATGTTGTTTCACAGGTTTTGAGGCATCAGGTCTCAGTAATAAGATGGATATTCCAGTTACAGTGTGTTCCCGTGTTATTTTATTCCCGAGCAAATGGCGGCTGGCTGCTGTGACATGGAGACTCTTTGTGTAAACTGCCTCGGGGCAGATAATCACCCACATACACTCCTGCTGCTCTACAGTATCAGTTCAGAGGTGTACGAGTCTGCAACACATCTCAGCTCCACTGAACACACACGTGTCAACACACATGAACACACACATGAGCCACAACGGCAGCGATTTCTTCACATAATGTAGGAAAGAAACACAGCTGGTGTTGATTCTGAAATAAAACTAAAGTGAAAAAAGCTCAAATATGCTGCAATAAATTAAAAAAAACATAGATTCAAATGATGCATCTTTTAAAGTGGTTAGAAACTGTGCAAAATATGACAAAAGTCCTCGTTTCATATTTGACAAACCTGAAAATCAGTTTAAAGATCATATAAACAACAAAAGCATGTAAATAAAAAACTTTTAAAATAAAAAAATCATCCACAGAATCTTTAAAAAGGTGCAGAATGAAAGTCTACAGTTTCCTTAAATAAATGTGTAGAGATGCAATAATTATTTAAAAAATGTTGACGTGTCCAAAATGATCATAATATTTTAATAATATTTACATTTTAATGAGCAAACTAACAAGATCTGATGCGGCTGAAGCATCTCTGAGCCAATAGAACAGCTATGTTGATGTCACATGTTGCCATTGACCTCTGAGGCTTAGCGTTAGGAGTTAGCGTTAGCGCACAGGTTTCTTAGCTAAAACGTCTGATCATAAAGTATAAAAGTGCAAATCCAAACCAACTACGCAACAAGTGGGAGCAGTCAGAGCTCTTACATTCTGAACTAAAGTGTTTTTAGCGTTTAGATTGTCAAAATTAGAGAAATATCAGGTTAAATCCCTGAAGAGCTACGTTAGCATTAGCGACGATATGCTAAGTTTAAATGTTGTCAATCTCACTTTTAAATCAAATGTGGATTTTGTGCCCTTACAAGAAGCAACCTGTAGGACTTTACACTTCAGACCATAAAAAACCTGCTCTGTTCTGGCTTCAGATGGACTTCCAGCTTTTTTTCTAACTCGTCTGCTAATAAAAAACGACTCTCCGGTGTTCACGTCGGCTCCTGCAGCAGCTCCATTACCACAGTTCCTGTGAAGTCATACATGTCTTCAGAGGCGCAGAGATTAATATTGCACTCTTGAGATGATATTTACTTACCAGGGCCATTAGCTCCTCACATTTTCCCTGCGGGGATTTTTACACGTGAAATTTATGGAGCCCAAACTGACTGCTGAGCCAAATGCGTCCGACGACAGATATAATTACACAGCAGGGATCCGGAAACGACATGGAAACACAACTCACACTGTCACAACAGATTCCACATCTCTACTCCAAATCCTTCAACTTTCTGACCTTGAGACTTGGACGAGATTGGATCCACGTGCCAGGAAATAAAAAAACTGCTGCAGGCGATAATACTGAGGGATTTCACTCCAGATGTTTGGGGTATTTTTATTGTAGTTTTTTTTTTTTTTTTGGGATGTGGAGCGAGACGGGAGGACAGTGGAGAGGTGACTGCTGTGTTTGCTGGAAGATAAATATGATAAAACAGATAACTCACCTGTCACACAGATTTTCATATCCTTGCACCTGACAGGGATTAATAACAGCATCTGAATTGTGTATTTGCTCCTGCAGGCAGCAGCTGAGAATAAACTTCTCACAATGCGAGCGAGCACTCTGTTTACTTAAACGCATGCATGTGACAAATACACCCTCACAAAGAAATATATACGCGCACGTACAGTTCGATTTCATGCCCTCCGGAGACTCCGAAGCCTTTGAAAAGCCACTGGAGGATGAAGCCGCAACAAAGGAAGTGAAGAGGAGCCCCGGCGGTCGGCCAGCAGGCCTGAGAGGGGAAATAAAACACACGGCGGCCAGCAGCAGCAGCAGAAACGCTACCTCGAATTAAAATTTCATCTCCAAGGCTCCAAGAAGTACATAAGTCTGTAAAATATATATATTTATTATTTATTGGACATACAGAGCCGGTTGAAAGCCGTTAATCATATGCCATATATATACCCGCCACATACGGAGCCGTATAGTTGAAATATGAACGCTATAAAAAAGGATGCAAGACGTATAGGAGAGCGGGAAAAAACAGAGAGTGATGCGAGAGCTCGTCTTTGATTGGAGTGAGGAAGGGAAGGGAGGAAGGAAAGGAGAGAGGAAAGGAAAGGAGTTGAATCTCTTTGTCTCTCCTTTCAGATTTTTTTCTGCCCTTGCAGCCTTTTTTTATTTTTTTTTTTGTTTTGATGTCGAGCGTCTCCTGCCCTCGCCACCGCTCGTCCCCCTGCGCTGCTTCGGCTGCTCAACAGATGGCCGGTCGGCTCATTAACTTTAATAAATCCAACATCAATTAGACCAGAGGTAATTGGGATGCTGCGGAGGTGATTGCAAGGTAGCAGCTCTGCATACGAAAGCCATGCCCCTTAATAAATGACTCCTCATCCTCTGTGTGTGTGTGTGTGATGACATTAACTCATGGCAGAGCCAGAAATGATGGAGGGATGGACAGATGATTGAAGGACAGAGGAGACTCTTTCTTTACGCCGTGTTACGTCACATCAGCTGACCTTGATGGGTTCAAACTCTCCATCTGTGCTCCAAAAACCCTCCTCTTTGTCTTCTTCTTTGTTCTTCTTTCTTTTAAAAAAAATCCTTCATGTCTCATTCTTCCACCTCAGTGACTCATTTCCACTCTTTCGCCACATATCAGTCCATCTCTGGTAACAAGCTCCTCACATAACAATACATCTCTCTCTGCTTCTCGCCGTCTTTCACCTTGAACTTCTCTCTTCATTACTCCACCCTGACCTTTGATGTAGCTCTCAGAGATGAGTGCACATTTACTGCCTTTGTGTGCATGTGTGTGTGTTTCTGTACTGTACGTGTGCGTCGTCCGTGCATGTGTAATCGAATATGTGCGTGCGTTTCCGTGTAAGAGCATATATCATTTGCTGTACACGTCTTTGTCTGCACATACGTGTGCGATTTCACATTAGCCGGCAGACAGCTATCCATGTATCTGTCACAGGCTTGTGCTGACTCAGCCAATCAGAAGCAGATGCACCTGCCAACCTGCCTGTCTGAGCTGTAAATGTAGAAAAATTGTGTGTTTGTCTGAATGCACACACACACAACATATGCCTCATTATGGATGCTTCAGTGCAGAGCATCAGTTGTCTCGGAGAAAAGGACGGCGTTCGCTCGCTCGCTCGCTCGCTAGCACGCGATGCTCTGCCCGTCTTTAATCCGAACAGATTGTTTCTGGTGAATCGAGCTGCTGTCGGCTCTGCAGGGTTTCAGCCTGAAGAGGAGGAACCGAGTTGTCTTCTCGTGTCCAGAGAATTAGTGTGTCTGCTGAACAAAGCACATCTGCTGAGCTGCTGGTGAGGGATCAGACCTCTGAGAAGCTGCAGCGTCGCCACATTAACACAAAACAACAGCATCAGTTTGAGCGTTTGTGGAAGATTAAAGTCCAACTGCATGTTTTTTTATCTGCTGCAGCAGCGTGCAGATCTGACCCGCTAATTACACGTCCAGCGCTCTCATTAGAGAGAAAACATCCTGCCTTCTCCTTCAGCTTGCTAGTTAGGAAGCAAAACGAAGTGTTTGTTTGTTTGTTTGTTTGTTTGTTGGTTCTTGCTTTCACTTTTCCAGCAGCTGGGAAACAACATGCTGGAACTTCAATGTGGTTTAAGAAGCTGCAGCGTTAATTTACTGACAAACTGCGACTTGAACTGTAAATTTAAAAAGAAACTGACCATTTTAATGTCTCATCTGCTGCTCTCACCTGTTCAAACACTCATTGGACTCAGCCTTGTTCCTCAGAGAAGCTACGCTACTCTTATTAGCATGTTTGGCTTTTTACTTTTGAGATGCGCCCCCTGTCTGTTGAATCAAATAAATGCATGTACAACTAAAGTTTTACCATCAACTGTGGCAAACTAAACTGACAAACTTCCCTGTTAACACTGATTTTTGTCGTTACAGATGTTAAAAACTTTTGGTTTTTATTCTTAAACACAACTGTTAACGAATCGTTTCCTTCCTTTGAGCTTTCGCTCACTCTTGAGTTTTTGTGAGAGTTAAACCTTCAGAGCTGAAACTTAAAATCAATCCAAAATAAAATGTTGAATTCAATCCACTTCATGCGCAAAAAGTTAAATGCACACAAAATATTTGAAGCAGCTCCTGAACTTCAGTGGCTCTCATGTGGAAAATGTGTTAAGAGGTTCGTAGCAGAACAATCACATTCTCTGCAGATGACATTTACTGATTCTTAAATAAAACCATTAATAAAAAATGCCCTCTGTCCTTGGTTTTTTCTTTGCTTTGAGCTTTTGTGTCTCTGTTAACAAACGCTGGCCCTCATTTCTGATGTTCGTTCACACTTCAGACCTTTTATTTCCCTTTTTACACAGCAGTAGATTCACAATAGATTCAAACCAAACTGCAGCAGGAATCTCAGTTTGTGATTCATCAAGTGTTTGTCTGAAGAACTGAAGCACTTTTGGATTGAACCATCACACTTTCTTCTTTTCGGACTTTCATCCTCTGATCAAAGTCCTTCTGTAGAAGTCAGACGCTGTCGTCTCGTCAGTAAAGCCTGATTATTGCACACTCGGGAGTCATTTGCTCAAATCTGATGCAGAGGTTGTTGTGTACAGAGGGTCGTTTTCCCTAAGCCTTCCTCTGTGTCCCATAACTTGCTCTAAATATGGACCCCCCCCAGCCTCCACCCCTCCACCCTTCCACCCGTCATCCGTCTTTAAAGCTTCGCCACCGATGTGCGTTTTTTTTTTTTTTCCCGGGGTGCAGCTGGCGCAGCAGGCGAGCAGCGTCTTCTTGTCTTTGTGTAAATATCAGGGCCGGTCCCTGTGGGCGGCGGTATATGAGGATGATGGGGGGGCGGGGGGGGTGTTGAGTGCAGGGGTGGGGATGGAGGGGGTGGAGTGGGGGGGGTGAAGGAGAAGGCGGAGTGTGGATGATAACCATTAACAAGGGACTAGCTGGGGTCATCTCTGATTTTATTAGACAACAGGAAATGGAATCAAGGTGGCAGGGGTCGCTTTCTTTGTTCGGGAAACTTATATGGATCCTATGGTGAGCTGAAGCCCCGCCCCCTCTTCTCTGCTGGAGCTTCTCTAAAGTCCACGGCCTTTCTCTTTTATTTGTCTCTCTCAAAAGAAAAATGTTCTCCGGCTTTGTCCATTTTTCAAAGAAAAATGAGACTCTAATACTTTACCTGACAGTAAAATTTGAACACTTTATTTCTTCCAGGACGAAAAGATGTTAACTTTGTTAGAATTCAGCAATTTATCTCGCAAGTTCTCGCCTTTAGCATGATGTCAAAGTGTCATGGGAGCAGTAAGTGGAGATCTATTGTTGTAAAAGAGGCTCGGCTCGGCTCCTGGACTCTGAACTGCAGTGCGTATTTTCAGTTTTTACAGTTTTTGTCAGTGATTTAAAAGTTCTGGTGCTGTGTTCACTGACTCATTGGCTGTCAGTGTATCAATGTACACTTAAAGGTGTAATATGCAACAATATATGGACTCATAAAAAATAAATCTCCCTCCATCATCTGAAATGACCCTCTAGAAGTGTGAGGTGGGGTGTTTTTTTGCGGAGATGCTGCCCTCTGCCTGTATTTCTTATTTTCTCGTTGTTCTGCTATGTTCAGAATATTTTTGGGTGGCAATCTTCGGGTAGAGCGGCCCCCTCAGCCAATGACAGCACAGGACTTTATAATAAGTCATGACTAGCCATGAACAAAAAGATATGAAAACTGCGGACATGGCAGCAAAGAAATTCGAGTAAAGTGAAAGTGGACCAAAGTTGTTTTCAAACAGAGTGAATCTGCAGTTTGCCTGTCAGTGCTGGCGATTAGCTTAATTAGCCTGCTAACGTATCAGCATTTCTATCGCTACAAATGTAACATTCGTATGTAGCTTACATAGCGCACACTAAGTTCTACTTTCAGAAAATGCTAATAATTTTACATTTGATAACCCTGGAGATCTGTAGTGCTGATTAGCTTTGAATCATTTTCTGTCAAACACACAAGCCGCTCCGGTTAACACAAGCCGAAATTTTATTGTCTGTCTTCTGTAGGTCCTCCGTATGTTCCGTAGGATGCTGCAGGTGGGTTTATGTGTCAGGGGCAGGGGCTAATTTTAAAATGTGTGTTTACGAACTTGGACCTAAAAATGCTGCATTTAATGCCTTTAAAGTCGTCTTTAGGAGTAACAATTTATACATATAAACATACATATATACAATACATTTGATAATCCTGGAGATCTGTAGTGCTGATTAGCTTTGAATCATTTTCTGTCAAACACATGAGCTGCTCTGGTTAACACAAGCTACCAGATACAGGCCTGAATTTGATTGTCTGTCTCCTGTTTTTCCTCCGTATGTTCCGTAGGATGCTACAGGGGCAGGAGGCGTGTCGCAGAGGCTAATTTTAAAATGTGTGTTTCCAAACTTGGACCTAAAAATGCTGCATGTTCTGCCTTTAAAGTCGTCTTTAGGAGTAACAATTAAAATCTTAATATTTTTACACAGTGGTCCTTTATTTATAAAACCAAAAAATGCCTCCATATTGCTGCTCCAGTGTGGGATTTAGTTAGTTTGTCGGTGTGACACTTAACGTGAAAGACAGCTGCGTTCGCATCTAGTGGGACTGCTTAGCCTTTTTTTTTTACATCCATGCTAACAGGAGGATTCACAGCTTTGACAGCTTTGTCTAAAGGCTACCGCGTTCACAAACACACACACACACACACACACACACACACATACGCTGAGTGTGTTAACCTGTGTGTTATCATTGTTTGTGTTGGTCATGGCGTTGCAGCGGTGAATCCTTCCTCTCCTCCTCGGAGACTCGGACCCTCGAGGGCTGTTAGTCAACTTTTCTGTCGGCGCAAAGAAAACAAGTTTTACTGTCTGTTTTACTGTCTGTTTTACTGTCTGTTTTACTATCCCCCCCTGGATTCAGCTCAGCCGCGTTAGATGAGGTTTAGATTCGATGTGGAAACCTCAGCGGGGATGAAAAAGGCCACTAAAGTGGTGAAAGAGGGAATCAGGAGGAGAGAGATGAAAAGAGAGACGGCGACTGTTAGGAAGGTGGAGAATCCCGGTTTTCCTCGTGGGAGACACTGTTGATCCTGTGTGTGTGTGTGTGTGTGTGTGGATAATGAGTGCTAACCTTCACACTGTCGGATATCTTCAATGTAAATAAGACTAAATGGACGACGCAGAGGTTTTTCATTCATCACATCCACACATTCACATGTACCTGAGAACAGAGTTAATTTTGAGAGCAAATTCTGATTTAATCTTAGTCTTTTGAATAACAAACGATTTAGTTTTAGTCATATTTTAATCATCTGAAATCTTTTAGTCGTAGTCTAGTTTTAGTCAACTGAATATCATAAGAGTTTTAGTCTTTGTCTAGTCTTAAATATTTTAGTCTTAGTCTAGTTTTAGTCTATATTTTAGACCAAATATTAGCAGATTTTAGTCGACTACATCTTTCTACGGAACTTCCGGTCATTGGAAGTTTCCATCAGTCTGTTATGAAATGGTATTAAGGTTTGAATCTGCAATACAGACACAGATTTAATGGTTGTAATACAAAACATGTATTTTATTTTATTCTAAATGTCAAAAACACGACCGGGACTGTTTCACAAAAGATAATCTCACATAATAAGCATAAGGGCCTGTTCTAAAAAGATAAGCATTCTCCCTGAATGATATGCAATGCATATGACATTCTTCACTGCAAAATGTTAGCATGTTGCTAACGAGCGAAGTGAACTGAAATCAACCAAAGCTGTGCAACTCAGACTTAACACAACTAAACACAATTAAATATAATGTAGGTAAACAACCTAACTGTCGTGAAAACGTCTTAAAAACTGTGCGAAGTTCTGCAAACTCGTCTTTGTCCTCCTGTCAGTGACCTCTCAACCTGCCCTCAAAAGATTCACTCTGATTGGATTTCTTCCTAACTCGTCCCACAAAAAGGAGAGTTCTGATTGGATCTTCTCCATTCGTCCCGCCCTGACATTTTCATCTCGTTTTTATTCGTTGACTAAAGTGTCAGTTATATTTTGTCACAGTCATTCATTTCGTCATCATATCTGACTTTTTATTTAGTTTTCATTTAGTTTTCGTCCATGAAAAAGGTTTGTTGACGAATATTTTTCATCATAGTCTTCGTCAACGACATTAACGCTGCCTGAGAAAGTCAACTCTCACAGGAAGTTCACATGTTGAATGATAACCTGAGTTTTCAGTTGATAGTCGGAGTTTTCATGCATGTTGACGTGGGAAAATGGTAAAGATCTAATCAGTGTTTGATGGATAAAATGATCAGATTCAAAGACGAGTGTGCAGGTAAACTTCAGACCAATCAGAAAACGTCAATGTGCAAAATTTTCCCACCGTCCACTTTGCAAATGTCTGTTCTGTCAAAAACAAGTGTCTCATCATTTTAAAAAATCCCTCATATTGCTAAAATGTCATTCCTTTCAAAATAGTTTAATGCCCAAAATGTTCAAAACATTCGAGATTATTGTCAAATGAATCAAGAAAATTAAATTCCCTCTCAACCTCCTCCCACAAACTCACAAACCTGCAAATAAAAGGTGAAAGCCGTCATACACATCAAAATATTTCTGTACAAACAAATAAACAGTTTAAACACTTCCAGTTAAATAAAAAGCGACTCTCCGTTCATACAAACACTTCACTCGATTGAAAATGATTCAATTGTTGAGTTCAAATCATCTTCAAGGTCCAAAATTGTCACTTTTGTTAAAAAAAAAAAAAAAGTCAAAAATATCCTCTCTCACACACACACACACACACACACACACACACACACACACACACATGCTGCTTCTCATCTCAGCGCTGGTGAAATAATCAGTATGTTACACAGCAGAGTCATTATCATGGAAAGATTGCAAGAATAAACAATTTGAATGTGATTGTGAGACGTGAGGAGCCTCAGGGTGTGTGTGTGTGTGTGTGTGTGTGTGTGTGTGCATGTGTGTGTAGCGTGTGTGTGCGTGTGTTGATTTGTTCCTGCATGGTTGACCTATCAAGAGGATGTACCAG
>JAQMCX010000046.1:11389454-11415649 GCA_029814765.1 Acanthurus leucopareius
GCAAATCAGAGATATTTAAACAAGTCTCAACCAATACTGCCCTCAAAACCAAACGCCTATAGGGCCCTTGAATGGGGTCAATGTCATGACAGAGTCAATACCCAGGAGAGAGAAAAAGAAAACAAAACAAAACAAAACAAAACAAAAAACAAACAAACAAACAAAAACAAACAAAAATAAAAGCTGCTTAAAAAGCTTAAAAAGCTGTTAATGCATTTGGATGGTTGGATTCTGGAAAAATTAAATTGCATCAACTTATCACAATAATCTTAAACACTTTTATTCAAAAACGTAAACTTTCTGCAGAACCACAAACAAGTTTTGTTCCCACCAACAAAGACAAAGACAGTCTGTGTGAATGTGAATAATGCAGCAGGATTCATCCTGAGATATTTCAGCGTTTGGATCACCGTTGGCTGCTGGGAACTCTGTGACGTTCAGCTCTCTGCCGTGTTTCCCTCACAACTTATAAAACCCCTCCTGCCTCCAGTAAAACTATTAATAAAAGAACACACTCCTTGGGCGAGTTTTTAATTGGCTGTGAAGCAACTCGGCAGATATTCATGCAAATGACGACTTTGGTGGAGAAGAAGATGTTCGGCGGGTTGAGAGATGTCACCTGTTTGGATGCAACAGGGATTCTCCTCCGACGCAATTTAACTCCAACGTTTCATTTATTCCCTCACTTTCCTGCCACGACTGCCTGGAGCGCTTGTTGGGAACACTGTGTTTTCGGTGACAGCAGCTAACAAGGGGGCCGCCGGCGCCCGAGCATCCACCGCCTGAACATGGGGGAGCACCTCGGGTCATGAATGAATATTTAAAACCACTTCCATATCAAATTAGATGTGACCTTGGAGTACACAGGCTTGTGCCCGATGAAGCCTAAAAAAAAGCCTAATTTGCTTTCAAAGCCCCCACCACCACCACCAACCCCCCCCTCACACTCTGTCACACAGATGCCTGGAAGGGATCCCTGATGCATGAAGAAGAATTATAGAAACATCTCTGCCACCCCCAAACCCCTGAAACCCCTTCCTCTCTCTCTGTTCCCGCTCCTGTCTGCAGAGAGGAGACGCTGTGTGCAGAATATGAAATGAGGAGGATAAAGGACGACAACTTGGAGATAAAAAGTGTGAAATAATGAGGCTTTTTAAGATAATACTCACATTTTTTTAGAGGAGTCCATGAAGCATGCGTGTGGACAGAAGCTTTATAAAGTGCATGACAGTGACCTTTTCACTGAACACACACTCAGCTGAGTCCAGACTGCATGCAACAGTTTCCACACGCAACTTTTCTTCTGTTTTTTAACCTCAACTAGGAGCTGAGCTGCTGCATTTTGTCTCTTTTGCATCACTTTTCTCTGTGCATGTGGATGGAAAAAGTGAAACACAAACTGATCACAACACATAACTTCATTAAACACGTGATTCACCGTTCAAAACATAAGTAGAGGCAGTAAACAGAATCACAGCTGCATGTATATCTGACATATTCACTCTTTCCTGTCTTACACTGCTGTAATACAGTCACACGAATGCAGCTGCTGAGATATTTGTGTGCTGTTGTCGATAATAAAAGCCCACAGCCTGTGTAAAGGACCCTGCAGAGGGTGGGTGTGGGGTGGGGGGCCAGGCGAGGTGAGGGCAGCCTTGATCTATTTCCTGCACTGGAAAGGTTAAGAGGCTACTGGTTAATTTGTGGCAGTTCACATGAACCGAAGTGTGATGGCTTTGCAGGACGAGCAGAGGCTGCAGGACGCATGAGTCCGCCGGGGCTGGACGCTGTGTGCAAGCCTGCTGTGTGTGTGTGTGTGTGTGTGTGATTAAGAGTGTGAGGATAAAGGCAGAGCAGTGGCTATTGAGACTCTATTTCCCTCCATTTTTCTCTTTAACAGCCTCGCCTCAGGCCACGGCTGCAGAATGGATTCCTGCTATATGTGTCTCTATGTGTGTGTGTGTGTGTGTGTGTTCATTTGGGTAGGCTGCCCCTATAAATATATATATTTATATACATACTTTATGTGTGTGTGTGTGTGTTTTAATGCAGTGATGCCCTGCAGCAGGATTTTATTCCGACACTCGGCCTCCCTCAGTCCTGCGACATGAGCGCTCGTGTCTTCCTGCATCACTTCACTGTGTTTATGTGAGTGAGGATGCTTCTGTTTGCTTTTAGCATCAATCTATTTCCTCTTTTTCTTTGTTCACCTGTGCATTTGTTTGCATTTTATCTCAGGATTCGATACCTAATTGCAGTTAATGGAGTCAAACATGAGATCAATATGATCTAAATGCTAATTCAGATTTTGCTGTAACAGCTTTGTGTTTGTCGGGCGGATGGAAGTGATGCTGTTTACCTCTGCAGAGGAGTAATGTGTTGTTGTTCCCGTCAGTCAGTGTGAGTCAGAACACTCTGTTAGCACTTTAAATGCACAGTCTGCATGCATTTACTCTCATACTGAGTGTTTTTTTGCATCCAGATCACATGCTAATGCTGCATCATTTGCATGCACTGCAACAAAAAGTGTATTATCTGCTCTTGTTTCACCAAAAAGGCAAAAAGTAATTAAGAAACTACAACTTTTTAAACTGGGTTTTATAATCTGTTTGCAGTGGCATGAACTTCCTGCAGGTGTTGATGTCACCTGTATTTTCGCTGCTGCACATAGTTCGGTAATTTACAGCGTTTTTCTGCTTTCACAGGCAATATTCTGCTCAGTTTTCTGCACTGAGGTGTTCTTGTCTCATCACATGGCCTCCTGACTTGAAGTGGTTACCTCTTGGATGGTATCTCCTTTATGTGCGCTCATCTATAGGGCTCTGTAGGCAGGAACAATAGAGCTCACAGTGAAGAAAATCCTTCATTTTTTAAATTACAGTGCCGAGCAGAGATGCAGAAGTTGGCTGCAGACAACAGGGGAACAAAAGACTGTGATTAAAACACTCGGCTCCATAATGTGGCTTCACCTCGCGGTCAAACTCGACGCTCAGCATCCATCAGCAGATATTGCACCGAGCAGCAGATATGCAGAAAAAGACTCGATGATGGTCGAGGCCACAGACTATTTGCTGGGCAATTTCATCGAATCACATCCTCAGAGCGCTCTGATTGTTATTGGCTTGTGACTGACAGGCCGACACGCTGTACGCCGCCGTCCTCTGGGCCTGTGTGTGTGTGTGTGTGTGGTGTGTGTTTTTTTGTTTGCAGGTGAAAACTCTCAGCGACGTGAAAACTCCCGTGAATCAACAACAGCTCGTTAGCGTTGATTCCCCGACAGGAAAACACACTGATCAGTCAGATTCTCGCCCGAGGTACAAAAAGACAGACTATGCTGTCATATTGACATTCAGTCGGCAGTGTCTGTTGTCACAGAAAGGGGTGGGGGGGTGGAGGGGTGTAGGATGGGTGGGGGTTCAGCAACAAGAGGTAATAGAAAAGAGAGGCAGAGAGAAATAAAGGAGGAGATATAGAAAAGAAATGAAAGTCTCCTCTGAGGGGAGAAAAGGAAATTGGTGTGTTGAGGTGAAAATGATTGAGCCTTGACCTTGGCTTTGGGGGGTGGGAGGGGCCGTGACCTTGTTTTAATTTAGGAAGTGATGAGTGTGTATGTGTGTGTCTGTATGTGTGTGTGTGTGTTTGACTGAAGCAGCAATATCAAAGTGCCCTCAACTGCAGTACTGCCCGTGGCCACTAGATGTTGCGATGACGAGAACAGTTTCATTCATAAAGGAAACACTTTTACGTCCTTTAAGGTGTTTTTTTCATGCAAGAAAATGTTTTTTTGAATTGTTGATTGAACATGAGGTTTTCTACACAGAGTGTGAATATCACGCTGCAAAAAAGTGACCCTTTTAATTCTAGTTTACTTCCGCACAAAGACGAACAAAGACGCTAACCAGTCACGATGTTTGTGCGATGTCACATCCGTCTCCTACAACAACAACAACAATGGCTGACAGGCTCATTTCCTGTCTCTCTCAGCACCAAGTGCTTGACCAACAAAAAGCAAATTATAATTACAAAGGCCTTGACACACTGGATAGAAATATAGTTCGACATTTTAACGACTTGCCCACCTCATGCAGACTGTGAGACTTCACTCCAGGTGTTCTGTCTTCTCAGATGAGGCGCTAGTACCTGGAAAAGTGCCTCGAACTGTGCAGCTGACATTCTTTAATAAGTCCAGAACTGGAAATATTTCAACTCCTCTATGAGACGGAGAATCCCACATCCAATCCTCACTTTATAAGAGGAGGTGAACCCAAAACCTTCTCTTTTTTTAGCTTATGAAGCATAATGAGGACAAGATCTTCATCACTGGAGGATGAGTCCTTCTTTTTCCCTCTGCGGAGCAAGCTGTCAGAGCTTTTTCGTAAATTCGAAAGGATTAGTTTAGCATGTTGCATGCATGAAGAACTGCATGCAGTTTAAAACTGTAAAGTTAGTTATTTGCATGCAGACTGAGGAGATCTGGTTTGGTTACATGAATGGAAACTTGTACCTCCTGCAGTTCTTCACTGGTTAAAGTTTTAAGTCCAGCGTTCAGTCCAACTCTGCTGCAGTAGAGTCCAAAGTCCATAACTACAGGGAGAAGCATCAGCTTATGGAGCCCTGCGTCTGGCTAATACACACCGAGTGATGGAGACGATGGTTCAACTGCTGACCAGAACTCTGATTCACAACATTATGACAGTATATTAATAAAAGATGCATGATAATTGGGGAAAAATGACTTTCCAAAGAGCTGCAGCAGATGACGGTCCACCTTTAAACCAGGTTTTAATCGACGTTTCTGTCTGTTACAGGAAGTTGTTGTTAAAGTTCAGACTTTGTTAATCAATGGTTTGGACATGCTCGAAATAAACTAAAAATAGCATCTTTGTTCGGCGAATGGAGCTCCATGTTAGCAGCTTGGAGTTGAAATGTCCTCACAAATGCAGCAGAACACACATTTGTGTTTGTGTTTGTGCAGACGCAGGTGTGTGTGTGGGTGCAGGTGTGTGTGGACGTCCTGCTGTTCGGCTGCTGGACGTCTCTGCGGTGTCTGACAGATGGAGTGTGGATGGAGGAAGGTTCGGATGCTGGTGATTGGGGTGTGTGTGTGTTAGTGTGTGTGTTAGCCTCGACAGCTAATCTCTCACTCCTCGACCCAGGAGACTCAGGGGACAACGCCACATCACATTACTCACGTGGCGCTCCACCCCATCCTTCTCCACCCTTTTTCTTTCTGCCGTCTGTTTCTTTTACATCTTTTTCATGAAAACTCGGATACAAGAATTTGTTTTTTACTGTATTTTTGGATGTTTTCACTCCCTCAGGTCAGGTCCCACCGGAAAAGGAGCTGTTTGAAAACTATGCCAGCCCATTTCTGTCAGAAAAAAGCACAAACAAAATAAAAAAAAGGAATCATTTAGATTGTTTGTTCCATAAAATGCAGCTTTTTCAGCTCCCTTGTTGTAAAATAATGTCATATTATTGGACAATTCAGATATAAACCAGCATAAACATGGATGAATGGAATATTTTGCACATCACACCGTCTTAAACTGTGCCTCATTTCCTCTTCACTTCAATACAGAGAATCTCTCACCTCATTTCCTGACAGTTTTGCAGCTTGAATGAATGAGATCACCTCTTCGTGTTGTTTCCCGGCTGTAAGGAACAATTTGTGATGTTCAAATTCAACGTTTGTCACAGTATCACATCAGAAAACTGGTTGAAGATTAGTTTCCATCCAGCTGTGATGTTTCCACCACTGCCACTGAGAGCTGGAGACGATAAAGGAAAGTGAATATTGCAGAGTGATTGAACGCAGATTGAACCCATTTCGACTGGAGAAAAACAAACAAAACACCGGATATTGTTTGGTTTTCTTTTCTGTTAAATGGTCATAATCTAAAGTCATTGGATTTGTTCTTGATGGTGTGATAATTTACTGTTTGGCTGTTTTTTGAATTTAACTTTTTAAATCAAAAGAACAGGATGAAAGTGATTTTTCTGTTATACAAAGTAACTTTATCTCTTTGATTGCAAAAAAACAAACAAAACACCAGATACTATACTTTTTAAATAAAAAAATAAAGATGAAAGAGAGATTTTCGCTCTACAAAGTAACTTTATCTCTTTGCTTTATGGTCTAAATGATTCCTCATAAATTCTTCGTATTGTCAGAAATAAAAACGTGGTGGAGAATCACTGATTCCTTCCTACTTGGTGAAAAAAGCAGATATTTGCAGAAGAAACACCGTGAACATGACCTCGATGCCCACAGTGTTTCTTCCCTCCACACACAGTCTTTTATGGATCTGCTCTGCCTCCACCGAGAACTTGACCTTCGACCCCATCACTCACCTCCTCCATGTCTCCTCCATCTCATTCCACACTTCTCCTCCACCTCACTTCCCTGGCAGTAAATTATGGCCCAGTTAACCTTCTTCTCTCTCAGTTCTTCTCACTTGAAGACAAACAATTAAAAGCAGCATGTTCCTGACAGACACGCGGTACCGCTGCTGTAATCTGATTACTGCAGAGATAAACGAGCAGACGGGACCTGAGGGAAATCTGAGGGAACTAGGAACATCTTGGTTTCAGAGACGTTGTTGCTTCAGACAGACAGTCCATATCTCAGCTGCTGTCATGTCAGTGACATACAGCAAGTTGTTTTTACATTTAACGACAAAATTAGACTGTCAGGAATAAAAAAATTAAAGATATCAACGACATAAGTTTGACTAATCTTCATTACATTTTGACCAGTCGAATTTCAGTTAGAGATATCTGTAAAGCTGAATTTCTGATATCTGCAGTGACATCACTGAAAACAACACGTCACACGTCCTAAATGATATCTGGAGACATCTCTAATCCAATTTAACTATCTCCAATGTGAGATATCTCTAATCACAATCAGTTTGAAGATGTCTATGACTCAATAACATATATGTAGAACTAAATTATTACTATTTGTAATTCTGTATGAGATATCTACAACAATACTTTGGCTCGTCACAAATCCAGTTCAAGATGTTTATAATATCGATCTGACAAGATAAAACTTGATTTAAGATATTCAAATAATACACAATATATAGATATATTCAATTGAAGAGATGTAAAAATATCTTAAACTGGAATTATAGAAAGTCATAATTTAGTTGCAGATTTCCATAATTCAAATTGTGGATATCTACAATTAAATCTAAGATATGTATAATGAGAAACCCCATACACATGAATGAGGGGGGTGATTAGGAAGAATGATGTTGTGGATATTTGAAATGTTCATTTTGACTAAGAAGAATTAAACTGTGGACATCTGTAACACATATTCAGACTAGCTATTAAACCTTAAAACAGCGTGTCATTGTGACAGTGTATTTAACCACGCAGCATCTCTGAGCGGCGTCTCTGATTGGACCGTTTGGTGTCAACAGGTCGCTGATCTCCGCTCAGACACAAGGTGCCAAACGTGACTAAAACCACTAATTTCCATCAGCTCTGTGCTGAAGTTCACCGAGAGGATGAGACGTTCACTGACCTTTGTGGGTGCAGCCTGATCCTGCTGGTTTGTTTAAAGGAAATCCAAGTGCTTTAAATAAAAGAACGACCAAAAGGTCATTACTTTTTGTCCTGAACTGACTCCTAATCATGTTACTTTGCAAAATAACGACTTGGATTTAAATCCAGTGCAGCCAAGTTTGTATGAAAATCCGTGTGAGTTTCTGAAACTTGGCGATCTGCTGACAGCTGACACCCACAGCCGAGTCAGAGTGTGTGTTCCTGCAGGCCAATTAGCCGTTAGAGTCTTAATTATCCTGCCGGGTCGTTAAAGGCTTGATTGGTGTGATCTTGACCTCATTAAACACACACTTACACACACCCACACACACACACACACACTTACACACACACAGGAGTCTTGTATTGCCTCCAGCCAATGATATTGATATCTGTTATATTAATGGTGTCGAACTTAGTGTCCACTCGATTCCATCACCTCCAGGCTCTATGTTTCTAATACTTGACTCTGTGTGTGTGTGTGTGTGTGTGTGTGTGTGGGTTGGAAGAATCATTGGGTTTTCATGTTTGTATGTGATGGGAAGTCAATCTGATATTGACGTCCTCTTCGGCCGCATGTGTGTGTGAGGAGGCTGCTGGAGTGCTGAGAGTTTTGCATGATTCAAATACATGTGTGTGTGTGTGTGGGTGCTGTCTCTTGTTTTAGTTCTTGCAGGGTTGCAGGGGTCATCCTGCAAAAAAAAAGTGTATTTACATAGAATATAATTTCATAATATCACTATTCAGAGTTTCAGCATCTGAAAACGGTTTCAGTTCTTGTTTCTGTGACTCAAAGAAGCAAAACTGCATCATATCTCCTCGTTTACCATCAAATGAAATTCTGCAAGAAGAACAATTCAACACCAGACATTTTGCAGACTATTGAGGCTTCAAGATATAAGGAACATGGCGACACTCCAGGTTATTACTGCAGGGAAAAAGGACTGATGTAAATCTCAACAACATTCAGAATTAATGCAAATGTCACTTTTGAATAAAACAGACCTGATTCTGCTGCAGCGACCGCGCACGCATCCATCTCAACTCATATATTACAGCTGGTTGCAATGTATGAATGTAATGTGTAATTTACATATGTGAAATTACCAATTGACTTTTAAAA
Source organism: Acanthurus leucopareius (assembly GCA_029814765.1). Classification (NCBI taxonomy): domain Eukaryota; kingdom Metazoa; phylum Chordata; class Actinopteri; order Acanthuriformes; family Acanthuridae; genus Acanthurus; species Acanthurus leucopareius. The sequence goes on from JAQMCX010000046.1 coordinate 11,398,138, forward strand.
CACATTTCATTATGACAGATATTGCTGCTGCATATTTCTGCGTTCTGACACATCAGCTTATATCATGAAGAATTGAACGATTCTCAAAGATTCGGGTCGTCCGGGGAAAAGGTCAGCTGTAAATTATCCTCATTACTTCGTGTTCTCCCTGGAGGAAGTTGATGAATAGAACGGACAGATTTGACTTAAACATGACAGAATGTGACGGCTGTTCGGTGAGTTTAACACAAATCAAAATTGTCTAACAATAGTTGTCGCGGTAAAACATCCAAATTAATGCGACTGAATAAATATTCATGCTCATGTTCTACGATCGTCCACGGGCGTTTCATACGGAGATCCATTAAACATCATCTCAGAACGGAAATGTTAATGTCGCAGTGTTTATTCAAAGAATCTAATATTAAACATACATGGTTTGAAAGATTAAAACAAAAATGTTAATGCAGAAAAAACTTTTACAAGTCGCTAATTTTTTTATTTTTATTTTTTCTATTTTAGCGTGAGTTTTAGTTCTTTGTGTTTGTGTGTTTGTGTGTTTGACTCATTCAGGTGAAAACCAACTAAAAGCTGAACTCTTTTCTGAGGTGTTTTACCTCAAACTGCATCCGTTCAGCCTGACAGGTGATTTTTTTTACTTGTTTTCTTGATAAAATCTCTTTGCAGCTCCGTGTTTGATTGACATCTACATCTCCTCTGTTGCTTTTCTTCCACCTGAACAAATAAACCCTGTATCGCTTTTATTTACTGTCCACTGACTTCCATCATTTTATAAAAATAACCTTATTCAACTTTCGTGGCAGTGCATTTTTTCAATAATACATTAAATTTGGAGATGTTTTTTTAAGTTTGACTCTTAATTTACAACATGAGCATGTCGACAACATCTCATAAGATCTACTGAAGCACCTCAGAGTCGATTTGGACAAAAAACAACTGAAGATCACTCACACTGAACATCAATGACATCTAATTTCACCAGGTAAACATCAGATTAGACGACAAATAGATCACGGGATACATTTGTCAAAAAGCATATAAGGTGTAGAGATTAAAGATAAAGTAACGAAAGTAAAGATATATTTTAAAAAAAAACCTTGATCTGAAACTAAAAATCAATAATTTGCTTCTTGGCTAATGTGTGAACTTGCTCCCATATTTCTCTGAGATCTATTCGTAGTTTTCAAGAAATTTTACACAAACAAAGAAGAAAATGTGCTAAAAAAAGGGATGAAATGACTTTCTTGTCACACTTCACTGAAGGTCATCTGTGGGAAACTGATGGTATCAAACATGTTGTCCTTTAATTTGTTGAAAATAGTTGAAATAGTTTCTCTTCCAAACAGATTTATTTATCTCAGATTGGTTGAAGCTCACATGTCCGACAGCAGGAATGCGTTCTGACTTCTTTTTAACGCCTCCAGCTCTGAAATGTCGGTGCAGATCTAAAAAATCTCCAAAGTGGTGGTTCTAATGCCAAAAATATTCAGTCATGAATACCGAACTTTTCCATCACATAACTTGTTTGTGACTCGTCCTGCAGCATATTTGCTCGTCCATGAAAGGCCAGAACAAGCTGCTCCTCCTGCTGTTTCATAACACATGTTGAATGATCATTATGTGGTCAGATGTGGATCTGGTGAAGGACCACATGTCACATATGATCCCCACGGCTGGATTTATTGCTGCGGAGTGGTGAGGTTGCCCCGCGTCCAGCCTCCCCCGTCCTGCTGCAGCTCTGACTCACGCTCTCATTAAAAAGTGCTGCCACAGCTGCTCAACTCCTGAACTCTGACTGCAGTCACGCTAACGTCTGGCTGCAGCCGCGGCAGGGCGTTCACCCTCCGTGTGCGATGCACAAGGGCTCCGAGGACCGACTGTGCACCCCGAACCATGAGTCAGGCTCATGCACGTGCAGCCGCGAACAGCTCTCCACCCTTATTTTTATTTTTCTACATCCTAGATACTGACACAGGGGAGGAAGGAAGGATGAGAAGAGGAAAAAGAGCAAAATCTGCATCCTTTTTAAGAATGCATTTGTAAATCACTGGAAGGGATTCATCTAAAAGTCTGCGGCCTTGCTGAGGAAACCTTTATGGTGTTGATGTTAATCTTGCAGCAAGACTTTGTCCAGTTAATCCCCTTTGTTAATCTGTTACTGTATTATAATCCAACACACCTTTGAAACAATGTGCACTGCCAATGTTGAAGGTTTTGGACAAGATATTAGCTTTTTTGAGGCTTGTGATTGGCCAGTAGGAGTTTGAGCTCCAGGTTACATCACTGTTAGTTTTTTTGGCTAATAACAACACTTCAGTTGTGTTTTTTGTGCATTTTATATTTGAAATAGAGCTTGTGAAGACGGGAATGTTTCTGGGAAATCCTGATTTTATAATGTACATACACGTGAACTAATACTGTCACCTGTTTACCTGTGTGTGTGATTGTGTGAGTGGTTTCAGGTGTGCAGAGCCTCATCAGCTGCACCTCATCACGTCATCAAGCTTCCACAAATCCCTCTGTATAATCTGCAGCAGGTAGCTTCTTCTCTGAGCCCCCTGAGCTCCATGTTCCTGACCTCTAGACCAAATCTTAGCCTCATTGTTTAGCCAATCTTACTCAATATATACTCAGCCACTCACAGAGCTTTGTTAAAGTAAAGAGTTAGCTTCACTCCTTTGGTTTATCTTCCACCTCTGAGAGACTTCAGTGCACAAAAGCAGAGGTAAATTTACCCAGAAGATGTTTTTCTCCTCCTCTGCAAACCCTCCAAGCAGCGACTCTGCCACTACAACATGTGTGGGAGAACAAAAAGTCCTGGATGAGGAGTTTCTGAGTGACAGGTCTGACAGATGTGAGGAACATGAAGCTTTAACCTCAGAGTTGGATGAACTTGAGCTTGAGATGATTCATGTGCATTTTAAAATAACCCCCTCACTCATCTCACTGCAGCTTGTGGTTTACTTGTAGTTTCCACCAGTTTTATTTCCTCTGGTTATAAATGTATGTCATCAGTTTAAAATCCAACTGTTCTCATTAAACACGTTAAAAATAATCAGAGTAAAAACAACATGCAGCCACCGGTGTGTTTCTGCCTTCACGAACTCTCACGTGCTTCACCGTGCTGACGTCACCGGACACGGTGCAGAACGAAGAACCGAGCCGCTGCCCCTCCAAACATTTGTGCAAGTTGCTGGAGCAACTCGAGGTGTTTTCGTCCGCTGTGGCTGCACAATAAAAATATCAAGGCACACCAAATTACTGTTTGCTCGAAAATGTCACACAGCGACTTTAACGTTATGATCACAGAAGAGATCCAGAGAACTTAATGGGGTGTTGTGTTTGGCTCCGACAGCCTGCACTGAACAAAAGGCTTTATTACCCCCGTAAAGTGAATTTTAATGAATGTATTTATTGCATTTGGCTTTTTATTTGTGTTAAGATCTCACCGCTCATCAGAGGCGCTCGGCAGCAGCCCAGCTGATCGCCTCGGGGCTTTTCTTCCAGCGTTGATGTTTGCATGAGACAAGCTGTTCTCTGGCTTCTGTTTTCTCATTTCATCACGACCAGAACCGACGAAGCTGCCAGATCTCCGCTCACATCACGTCTCATTTACACTCAAACATTCCCGAACATTCGCAGCTCGACCTCGGAGCTTTTTTTTGGCACGACCTCCTGAAATGTGACGTTAATGTTCGTTCCCATGACCTCTGCCTGCGACCAGCCAACCGGGCGTCACGTGTCGTGCGAAGAAGCAGAATGAATAATATTTCAGATGTGTTTATGTGAGCCATGCTAACGCTAATGGCTCCTCTCTGAAAGGGAGGCCGACTCCATTAGCTCATTGGTGCAGCACGAGTGATGGATGTGACCCTTGTGATGAGTTCGTGAGCGAGTCGACACCCAGACGGGCTCGTGGTCGATCCGTCTCACCGCCTCCCTCCCACCGACGCAAACACAATGGTTGAATTAGATTCATAACAGCAGACAGGACAAGCAATTAGCCCCCACTAATGCTCGACTGTTCGATTCAACTCGTTCATGTTTGCACAGATGACAAACCGATCAATAGTGCTTTAGGAAACACCAACATGACATCATCACCCAGGGACATGTGATATGAGTGGAGGCTCATGCAGCCGTGAATCCTCAGGCTTTTTTAAGGCGGAGCTGTCAGCGCAGCAGCAAACAGCACTGAGAAAGTCTTTTCACAGACAAACTTTCACAGGAATTTTTGCAAAGCTGCTGGTCTGTTGTGTTTACGTTCATTCACTCATTGTTAGAAAACTTATGTAGCTGCTGCAGCCTTGTTGTATTTATCAGGAGAAGCTCATTAATCTCATCTTCAGAGTCTGTGCACGTGTCTGTAGATACTGTTTGTCACTTTAAAACAGAATTAAAGCTTTAAGTTTTAGTTAAATTTAAGCGTCCAGTGTTAGAAACCATCAGATGAGCCAGCTAATCAGCCAGCAGCTTCAGTGTATGATAACATGACTCTAACAGACGCATGCAAACTGGTGAGAGATCCCACACACACCAACCTGCTGCACCAAAACACTCACCATGTGTGTTATTATGCATATGAAAATTATTTCACCAAATGGTCTATTTTCTTCTGTTTGAGCTAAAAACTACAAAGACCAGCTGTTTAAAGAATAACTGAACCTTTTTTTAAAGCTGACTGAATCTCACACTTCTTCAGCAGATGCACGTTGCCTCATTTGCACAAAACTGTAAAATGTTCAATTTTCCCCTTAAAATTTGGCATAAAAAGTGGCTGCAATAATCTGATTTAAGATTTCTTTGCAAACAGTTTGGTTCACAAGGGAGACATAAGTTTCCAGCTGGCTTCCTTCAAATTATCACCTTTAGAATAAATGAAAACCGTCTATACAGCACAAAGGAAAAATCCCCCAGTAATTATTGCCAAAGACTATTTTCATTTTTTAAAGCAGTGGATCTGAAACAAAAGGTCTTTGTGGAAAAATTTAAAAAATGGAAGTCTGAAGCGTTGGGATTTTTCATGAAGCCACATGGTTTCCAAAGACCCAGCGATGAAACGGTGGGTTCAGTGAAATCACACAGGCTTTATTTCAGAGGAAACACAGGGATGGAGAACAGACGGGAGGCGCAGGGCCAGCTGGAGGTGGCAGCTGACGACACACCTGAAACAACCCGGGACAAACTTCTGTCAGGTCTGCAGACAGATGTGCGTCCCTGCAGAGTCGACTCTCCATGAACTCCACACGTTTAATCATCTGAGACTCGTGCTCTGACATTTCCATCCAAAGCTCTGAAGCACTGCCATGATTTTCAGACTGAAACTCTGAGGATGTAACAAGTGAATCTCTTCAAAGACTCTTTAAACATTAAACACGTTTCCTCTGGTCAGAGAAACAGACCTTCGGCCCTGATTGGCTGAGCTGCTGCTCTAAAGGTTAAAAATAAAGCCTTTTTTACATTTTTGCTCCTGCAGATGAATAAATTTGAATACTTTCTTTTTGTTTTTGTGTTTTTTTGCCTCCCAGCGATAAAGAAAAAGGTTAATTAATGGACAGGTGTCACGCTCTGCATGTATTTGTCTCATTTTTCTGCTGAATCTCTGTGGATCTTCAGAGCTGTCATGAGACAAGAAGATGCAAACTGCTCATATTTAATTACAGATTTGAACTTCAGCCATTGTTGCTTATTGAGCTCCATGTTTTTTATTGTTTCAACTAGACGGCGTCTCTCTGAGGTTTGTGTAGCTTTAAAAAACTGCTTTTTTCAGTGACCTAAATCTATTATATAAATAAAACATTGATTGCATAAGAGGCTCAAACATTTCTACGTTTATTTGAAGACAAATTCTCACATTCTGAGTCATTTAAACCTGTTAACGAACAAAAAAAAACTAAAAATCCTCAGCAGCAGATTGTGAATATCATCCTCTTTGTTTGGCCTCCTCTCATCCTCTCATCCTCTCTCTTCTTTCATTAACATCGCAAGCATCGACTCATTCGGCCTCATGTCTCCTTCACAGTCTCCTCCTGTATGTGTGATGGATTGATCTCCTCCTTCATGTGCAGATTCGACACAGATCTCTGCATTAAAAATGCATCCAGTTAAACAAAGTTGTGAAGCTGTTTCTGTCATCTTCACTTACATCACATCTTCATCCATGAGCAGAAGCAGACGAGTTCGGGGATATTTGGCACTTTTCCCATAAAATGTTTGCTCATATTTAAAATATGATGCAACAAAAATATAAAATATATTTTTAAAATTAAATACAATAACAATAGACGCTCTAAAAATGCATTGATCTGACCTGTAGAGGCTGCAGGTTTCAGTCTTTATGCATGAATATAATCTGCATGAAGACACGAAGCCAGCAGGTCTCAAGAGAGCAACATACATGCATAAATGCACATGTGAGTAATACATGTACATTTCCCTGGTGGATTCAAAAGGAGCAAACACTTATCTCCTCTCAGGGCTTAACGACAAAGACTTGATGTGTTCATTTGTTCGGAAGACACGGAGGCCGGTTCACCTCGCATAAACTCCTGCTGATGCTGGTCTTTACGTAACCGCAGAGGAGAGAGAGAGAGCTTCCTGTTTGAATGGACTTTCACTCCCGCAGAGGAAAAGTGTTTCACATTACAGACGATGTGAGACGTGAGGGGGGGAGAGTTTTTCAGATTTAATCCTGAGCTCTGCCAGTTTAGCAGCCATCTGTCATGTCGTCGCAGCCTCCCGACACGGTTAATCTCAGCTGTTCTGCAGCTAAATTTCACTTTAAAGTCACTGATGAAACATTTTATCCAGCCCTCAGTTTTTCTCTCGCTACTGAAGAGACTTTAACCAGAAGTTAAGCTTTTAAAGTGACACTTTGAAACATAAAAATAAATGTTTTCAGCCTGATATCACATAAAACTAGAGCCAGTATCTCCAGTTTCATGTGGGATTGATCGTTTTTCATGGCTAATACATTATAAAAAGAGGTTAACGAGAGGGTTTTGAATATATTTCGGAAATGATTTCATTTTGTGCACCAAATGTAAAGAGTCACAGTCAGTTCTGCCTACAGGTAGAGTTCCTTTTATTAACCACAGATTCTTTCTGTGTGTCAGAATAAAACCTTTCGGACTTTTTTGACCAGCTGCTGAACGCTGGGATTCACAATGACAAGGTGAATTATTCTTTGTTTTTGGAATTGTAAAACCTTTTTACTGGGAAGGTGAACAACCTGTTTTGTTCATGGTGTTTATGCTCTTTAAAAAATCTTTCTGTAACCAGGGGTGCACATAACTGGTACACATGTACGCATGCACGACAGAAATCAGGAATGAGTAACGTCAGTTGCATCACTACGTGCCCTTGCGTACCTGACAGTTAGCTTAGCAACACCCCACATCTCAATTTACAGACACACACTAAGGAGTAACCTACTACTGTGTACTATGTCAAAGAAACAACAGACATTAAGTAGCTTTTTTGTTGTTTCGCCACCCGCAAAGAAACGGCGACCCGAGCCGAAGAAAAGAGTTTGATGTGCTGTGGCTTGAAGCTAATAGTGAGAGCACTGAAATGTGGTGCAAGGTTTGCTGCTTGCACCCACATCTAGCAGACAAAACAAGTGCATTTTATACAAGCTCAAAGCATTTCAATCATCCTTTATTTCATCACTGAGGAAAACAGTGAGGAAGACTGCACTTATTAAGACCATGCTACTTATGGGGTGAGTATCACACACCATCTCCTGGTACTCACCTGAGTAATTCACTGAAAAAGTTATGTGCACCCCTGTTTATAGGTTTATAAAGTCCTTTAGCTTTCCTGCAGTCCCATTTCAATGCTTTTGTCTGAGTCAAAAGGATCTTTACAGCTACTTTCTTCACTTATCAGACTTTCTATAAGACACATTTCAGCCACTGAGGCTTTCTAACATCACAATGTGTCTTTATGTTCTGAAACGACCTCGAGCTGCTCGCACAAAGCTTCCTGTAGCGTTGGATTACATTACATTTACTGTTACTGTGCGATGTGTAGAACTTTCTGCTGTCGGCAAACATTTTTTAGCAAACTCAAACTTCCTCTCTACCTTTCAGCACTCTTACTTATGAATTAAAATCGTTTTAAATGTCATGTCTGGATGTATTTATCTTTCCTGGATGCTCTCTCCAAATAACCATCTGCAAACACATTTAGTTCATTTTACAAACGGGCTTCCACCTTATTAAGTTTTTTTATATCAGGTCATCATGTCAACATCAAGTTGGAACGAATACGTGAATAAAAAACAAAACGCAAACAAAGTGTTTTCCTAAAAAAAGTTTATGAAGTGTTGCAGAGTTCATGCAGTGACATTCAGCTGCGTTTGACCTGCAGAAGATGAAAAGCCTGTACATGAGATGATCTATTCATGGATTCATCTTCTGTCTGTCATGAGTGCACACTGACCGTTTAACAGCGTTCATCTCGCCGTCTATGCGTCCGTGCGTCCGTGCGTCCGTCCGACATGCTGCGTGCGCCGCAGGTTCACCTCTGCAGCACATAAAAGCTGCATAAAGCCTGACTGCCGCAGCTGTGGGCCATCACACGAAACAATAAAAAAGACTCTGAAATTGCTCTGACCTTTTTAGAGAATGTTGTTTGCTCCACATCAAATGGCCTCCTTGGTTAACTTAGCCCCACAATGCACCTGGGGCATGAGATGCGTGTGTGTGTGTGTGTGTGTGTGGTAAGCAGATGCCACCCTGAGCTCAGCCCCTCTGTCACAGAGCTTTAATAGGCCATAACAATAAAAGCAGCATATTTAGGCGGCCCTGGGGGAAATCAGCACTACTGTACAGCAACTTCCTGCACGCACACGAGAGCGAGGCAAAGAAAACAGTCGCAATTTTTAATGCAAACGCTGTTTTTTTTTCTGCCTCCTTGTTTTGGGCCTCATCATCTGTGCTGCTGTCAGCTGATCAGAGTGAGTTATGTCCCTCAAAGCTCCACACAAAGGCAGCGAGGAGGGAATACATCTTCTGCACATGTGCACATCACTGGAAACTGTGTGTGTGTGTGTTCATGTGTGGCCCATATGTTGCATTATGCAGTGGGACTTGTTAACATCTGTGTCAGTGATGACAGTGGTGTTTCTCCTGGCGACCGTCCCTCCACGTTTCCCTTCATCTCGCCACTCAAACTTCCTTTTCATCCTCAGACGGTCGTGTTTCACCTTCCTGCTCCGCTCTGCTTCGTTCTGTTTGTTCTTCGGAGAAACAAAGACGTCTTCAAGATGAAGGCGTGTTTGTGGGGGATTGGCTTTGTTGTTGTTTACAATCAACAAGTGAATTTACTCGAAATTATTCCACAAATGCATTTTTAACAGACATGATTATCCACATTTCCAAATATTGATAAATGCAGCCGTTCAGTAATCCTCCTGTTTGCATTAAACTACTTCTGGAAACCAAAAGCCTTTTAAATGAAAGCTGCAGAAAAACCTCCGTAATTGGGTTGCAAACATCTGTCTGTGACACACCTGATACTTAATGGAGCTCAGGTGCTTCTTTTGTGTGAGCTCTGCTGTATTTACCTGTGTGTGTGTGTGTGTGTGTGTGTGTGTGTGTGTGTTTTCACATGTCAGCTGACCTGCTGTCCACACACTGACCTTTAGTTGGACTCATGTTATAGCAACATCCTGCATCTGTCCATCAACATCTGGGGGGTCGACGGTGACGAAAGATGGCGACCTGATGCTTGATTGACTTCATTGACTTCACGTTGGCCCCTTTTTTCCAACCAGAATGTTTAATTTCAGTGTGTAGACGAACAAATACACACACACACACACACACACACACAAAGAAACAACTGCCCCCTTGCCCCCTCCATGATATGTGATTATTCAGTCTTTGAATTATTTATAAGATTGTGAAACCTCTTGAAAAAAGGCTTAAAATCTCAAACTGAAGGAAAGAGTGCATTCATCAGGGACTATTTATAGCAGTGGATTAATCCACAATTGGTGCTCTGGTGAGTATTTCTAGCAGCAAAATATTTTTCATCGAATTGACACCAAATAAACCAGAGTTTGTGTGTTTTCTGCTGGATAACTGGAACTTTGCAAGAAAAAAAACACCTAGACTTATCAAATATTGTCTGTATCACTGATGTATCTTCTTCCTTTTTGGTAAAAAACCTCATTTATGTCCAAAAATTTATAAAAATCTTACAAGTGAGCAAAAAATTTGCACTGGATGACATGTTTCCTCAATACCTTGAACACATACGAAGTCATTTATTTTAAATAAAACCCACTGCTACAAAAACTCACTAGAGAACTAAACATGGATTTATCCACCACAGAAAATAGTCCCCAACAAATATTTCTATACTATTTTCTTTTCTTTGATTAACATTTTCTAAATCCTCCACCTGTCCATGATCTGGATCAAACTGAACCATGGCTTGGGTCGTATCCAGTGTGAAAGCAAAGGTTCGGACCTACGGACCTTCGTACCAATGACACGAAGTTACAGCAGGAAACCCCGAAAATTGAAAACCAAGTAACCATTACCAAAACAAAAAATTTAGTCGATGAACTACATAGAAGGAAGAGGAGACCAAATGCCTTATTAACATTTGGTCTGAAGACTTTGTTAAAGACCAACTAGAAAAAACTCATAAAGCTACAATCAAACTAGGGAAAAACAAGACATTTTCAACACACTGACATCAGACGCCAACAAACCAATCAGAGTAAAGTACAGAGACACACAACCTACATACGTGATGACAATATGACGCAGGTTTGTCACGTAAAGTCCGTTAATCCGTTTGAATAATTACAGTGTGAAAGCGAAACAGACCGAACCAAATGTAAATAATGTAACAAAAATACGAACCTTCGTACGAACCTTCGGGTGTAGAAGCTCCTTGAGTTACACGGTTTTGTTTTTAAGAAAAGACCCCGGCTGTTGGATCTGTTAAGTCATCACTGAGGCTGTAATGTGATCGTAGTATTTCCATACAGTACTGATGTACAGCAGCAGCCTTTACAAAGAAACCCACAAAACGGGGTCACACACTCATCAAACACCGTCGCACACATTCACACCCAGCCATTCGGGTATCCATTAAGTCGGGCAGAATGCAGCACAGACAGTCAGATTACTCCGTATTCAAGGCCACGGCTCGCTTTGAACCTGCGCCGGTGAATCCCTTTTGAATTTGCCATTAAGCAGGGAATGGGGCCGTTGGGAATGAGCCGCCGGCGACATGTGTGCCGCGGCGGGCTGATGGAGAGCTGACCCTCCGCGTCTCTTACGGGATCCTCGACGAATGGAACGGTCCAGAGGTTGCAAATTGAGAGGCGGCTTTGTTCGGCTGCTGATAGGATTCTGCGTGATTCATAGGCCTATTATCAACCTGTGTGTGTGTGAGTGTGAGTGTGTGTGTGTGTGTGAGCTCTGTCCACGCCGTATCCCACGCTGGGTGTAATGGTCCGAGGGGTACAAATGGAGACGTGTAGTGCATTATTGTGAAGCTGATGATGGGATTCACATGCACATTATGGGAGACACTGAAAGCTTTAATGGAAACACGTGAGAGTGTGTGAACATCCTTCTTTTCTTTCTCTTCTCCTGTCACTTTCGTTCTCACTCCGTCGATAAGGGGACGTGTGTGTGTGCGTGTGTGTGTTTTGTTTACACTCACCGGTAACACACACTTGTTAACCGTTTCACAGTGTCGAGAGAAACGTGATTGTATTAGAACTAATCGGATCCCAGCGTGGTTTTTACAGCTGACTACTGTTCCACCGTGAGTGTGAGTGTGAGAGTGTGTGTGTGTGTGTGTGTGTGTGTTCAGCCTCTGTGGATTCATTGAGTCGTTGCCGGTGTGTGATCTCTCGATAGTTTCATTGGGCTCTTTCTGGCGGCTGTGTGTGTGATCACACCTCTTTGACGCCTGTAAAGATTTTCCATTACACGGATTAGACGGCAGCTTCGGTCCCCGAGGAAACACGGATAGCACTGAAGAAATGTTAACATGTGAGGTTTATTTTAAATTTATTACCGCAAAATAGCTGTCAAAACACAACCCCGAGTGATGTCGTCATTGTATTAATCTTGATCTTCTGCTTGTATTGAGATAAATCTCGGACTTTTCGCTGCGGGAGGAAGTCGTTTTGCTGTGATTTAAAGAGTGTGACGGCACCATCGGCCCTCCGCCGAGGCCTCCTCCGTGGCCCCAATCAACCATTAATGGACAAAGTGGAAAAACCGTGTGACAGTGTGGATTTTGCCAGCAGAGTGAAGGTCAAAGGCCCGTTGGGGAACTCAGAATCATTATGTTGGTGATAATTAATGCTGACCTTGCCCTCTGAGCGGCACATCTACAACACAGAAACCGTCTCAAAACATTAAAGACTCGCTGAGAAACCACATGAAAAGCTCTGCTGGAGGCTCTTCACGTGCTCATTACGCTCCATAACATGTTTGTAATGTTGCTCTGCTTATGTAATGTGTAATGTAACTGATTACATGTGTGTCTCCTTTGTTTTGTCCACAAAACATGATTACTAAATCAAAAAACTTCAAATCATCATTATTATCATCATTAAGCAACAAACGCCGCAAGGTTACATACAAAGTCAATGTGAAGGCGCAATATCGCGCAATGTCTTTTTGGGTGATGCGAATCTCCGATACTCGTGATATGTGTCATACAATGAGGTGTCCATTGCGCAAACATTGAACTTTCTGAGCGACGCTGTGCCACGACATCCAATCAGCAATTGGAGCGTTGACACGATTGACGGGATGAACCAACTAAGATCCAAATTCAATAAGGCAACACATTACTGGCGTTTCTTGCAATAGCATCGCGTTAGTCGCTTTTGGTCTGAATACACGTTTAGAAAAGACAAATTAGTTTACATGCAAACCTCCATTAAAACAACTAAAAGTATTTAATTTAGTTTAGAAAAACTTAACAAAAGAAAATTACATAAAAACTCAGGGAATAAATTAATCATGTGGTCATGCAAACAACAGAACCATTACAATAATTAAACTTATTTTCTTATAAAGTCTTATCTAGAAATAATAAAAAATGTCCATCCCAAAACTCAAATAATGTAACATTCACTTATTAAATGACAGAAAATCTTTCCTCATTGTTCTTTAATTCTGTTTTTATTAAGTAATAAATTAAACTTTCAGACACAAAATGACAGAAAATGTCTTTGTGTCTTAATGTGTCTGTCTGTTCACGGTGGAGTGAGACAGGAAGGAGCTGCATCCTGCATCACATCGACAGCTGATTACATCCCCAGTCCCTCATCTCTGCTGTCCTCATGTAATAACCATCACACACACTCACACACACACACACACACACACGAGATGATGAGGCCAGAGTGCTGCATGAGGCAATGACCGGAGTGTCGTATTTCATCACAGTCCTCTCACCCTCTCAAGCAGCCAGACACACTAACACACACTCACACACACACACATACACAGACTCACACACACACACACACACTCACACACACACGTCCAAGCACATTAGAGGATAGAGCAGAGCATTCTGGGAAAGCCCTCTGATGACACAGTGACAGGACCGACCGCTGAGACAAATGGACAACATTACAAGCAGGATCAAAACTCTGTGTGTGTGTGTGTGTGTGTGTGTGTGTGTGTGTGTGTGTCAGAGGTGATATTACAGTGTTGTAAGAGTGTGTGTCACTAATTTAACTTCATTCTTCTTTTATTTCATCTTCTTTGCTGCACAACTTGTCTTTTTGCTATGAAATCTCTCACGTAGCTTTAATTAGATTTTAATAATTAATAGTTAATCTTCTCGCTGTTCATTTACTTTTCAGCTGCCGGTGTAAAATATTCCAGTCATTAGTTGCAGTGTGTGTCTGTTGTTAAACTGTAGATTTCTTTTTATTATTATTCCACATAATCAGATTAAGTTACACTGAAGTTAAAAATCCTTAAAGCTTGAAATGTTGCAGACAAACAGGTGAAACAGAAGATGTTTGGTTCGATTGTTTGAGTTGAAAATGTGAAGCACACACTGTTTGTCGCTGTGTTTTGTTGTTTGTGATCAGCACAACTTCCCGCTGCCCCCCCTCGCCCTTGACATCGATTGGCATTAGCGACAGTGTTGCCTGGAAACCACCAATCAAACGATTCCAGGAAGTGGAGGGGCGATAATGTCAGTGATGGATTCTGGGCCGGCATCTCCTGGGGTCCTCACAGACACTTTTATCAGCATGAAGGACATGTAATTAAGTACACAGAACATGGTGTATATCAGAGTGTGTGTGTGTGTGTGTGAGAGTGTGTGTGTGTGTGTGTGTGTGTGTTAGAAAGAGCAAACGCTGCCGTTAACTGTTTTTCTCCGTGTTCGCTTTCTCCAGAAGCTGATAGCAATTCAAAGTCTGCTTATCTGCAGTCAGAGCCTACATACTTCACTCTGTTTTCCTGCGACCAAATTGTCTCAGAGTGATTGTGTGTGTGCGTGTGTGTACGTGTGTGTGTGTGTGTGTACACGTGTGGTCACAGGTCGGTTCGAGTAACCGTATTGATTTTGTGCGTTCAATCCCGAGGCTGAGCTAAAAACATTAAAGTGAGAGGAGGGCCGGCAGAGGGAGGACAGATATGTGGTGATGAGGGATTACCGCGGCTCTGCGGCTCTGTTTGCCGTCTCCAGCTTCAATAAAATACCAATCCAGACTTCTTCTTTTTTTCCTCCTTTTCAGACTTGACAGTTTATTTTTTCAAATCAAACTGATGGTGCAGGTGGAGAGGTTACCGTCCCATTTCGTTGGCCTTAATAAAGTGGAGGAAGCAGCAGGAAATGTGGTGGAAAAACGACGTCAGGTCGCTTTTTTTGTGTGGAAAATATGTCTTTATTTTACATTTCATTTAAAATTCAGAAACACTGACCTTTTTAAAAACACATTCATTTAAAAAGAACATTATTAATACATTAAATTACTGTAAGAGAGATAAGCTACATGACTTTAATTACCGGTTTAACGTGTTAAGGGATTAAGAGGGTCATCGTTAATTAATCATTAATTCGCCCTCAGGTGTTCTCATTCTAGAGTCAACAGAGTCCAGTTAAAACATATTAATTAAGCAGGTTTTTAAAATTTAAAGGGTTTAATACAATTAAAAACAGCGACTGTCAGATAACAGAGTGTGTTTTTTATGTTTAAGACGTCACAGTTACCACCGGCGAGGACGGATGCTCAGCAGGGACAATCAGAACCAGAAGAGCTGGTTCAGTCTTTTATTTGTGTATTTTGTTTTTTTGTCTCAAGCTTTGTTATGATGTTTCCAGCTGCATAAATTCTCTAAAATGCTTCAAAAAAGGGTTGAAAAATGCTTTTTCCTGATGGTTTTGTTGTGCAGACTTTGCATGAGCAAAGGTTGCTCACTGAATCTAAATTAGCTTCATTTGCATCTGAGTCATTTTGCAATTAGCAGAATAAAAATCGGTGGCAATCAGCAGGAGTGTGTGTCACCTCAGCCCTCAGCCTCCGAAGTGTGTGTGTGTGTGCATGTGTGTGTGTGTGCTGCTTCCTGTTTTGTTTGCAGTCGATCTTCAGTGGAACTTTCTGCGGATCCCGTTTGTCTCTGATCAGCGGTGAGAAAGGAGGTTGATGGTATCACGTTTCCAGGTGAATGGGAGACAGATTGGGCCTCGGCGTGGAGGAGATGCCCTTCACGTCTCCTCTTCCTCCCTCCGCTCAGACAATCATGCTTCTTGCTGAACACAATCGATACACACACCTGCTTTCTCAACCACTTTTCCTCTTCTTCTTCTCTCTCTCGTTTCCTCCAGCTGATGTAATCTCTCTTTTCTGATTTCGGTCCATTCGTTTTAACTCTATTTCAGCTTCCAGAGTGTCGAGAAAAATGTGGAGTTTCCTCCCACAGATCTGATCAAATAATCAGCTCACGTGGACCAGAGACTCAGCCATTTGAAGATAAAATGCTCAAACTAATCTACGTTTAGTTGGATCAAACCACAAAAATAAAGTCTTTTGAGGTTCTTCCTGTTCAGGAGTTCAGAAAGTCATGAATTCTTAAAACTTTACAGAGAAACAAAGGAGATTTCACCATCTGTGTGTGTCAGGAGCTGCAGGAGAGCTCGGTGTGTTTTTATGGGTCAGTCGTCACTGTGGACGTCAAAGATGCTCTCAGGAAATCAAACTGCGACAAAATCAATTCAAGTCTGAGCTCCTGAAACCACTGAGGCTCCTGTTTTCAGTCTGATTCTGGTTTTTAATAAGAAATAAAACAAAAATTAACATATTTATAACTCTAAAGTTCACAGTTTGGTCTCATTACCATCCTTCTTAGTGCTGTGACTGTTTTTAAAGTATAAATTAACACAAAAAATTGTATTTGTGTTGAAAATTGCACATCAGCATTTGATTTTCATCAATTTTTTTGCCGATAAATTATAGATTTTATATAATATAATATAAACGATGCCCCAATTATAAGAAAACCATCCGGTTAGTGTTCAGGATTAAGTGGGGAGGCCATTGTCACGGCTCAAGTTAGGGATTAGACTGCGATCCCTGGAGGGCAGGAAGCCACACGCTGATGAGCAGGATTGATTTTCGCTGCCCGGACGTGAACGAACGTCCACAGAGCTTGTTTACTCGTTCTGAGACTCCAGAGGATGAAGACGAGGATGAGGAGGAGGGAGGAGGGAGGGCAGAACAGGAGAGGAGGTGTAGAAATTGACTATCTCACAAAGAGGGATCATTTATTTAGCTGGTGTGTGTGTGTGTGTGTGTGTGTGTGTTGGGGGAGGAGACGTTGGCAGTTAAACACTCGACTGAATCAGTTTTCATAAACAAGTTGAGATGTAAAACCTGTAAAGCTCCAAAATCTCCCACAAAGACGCAAAAAATCTGCTCATTTTTGCATCTGCAGTCGTTTTAAAAGAGACATTCAGTCCTTTTGTTTCCCTCGTCTCATTGTGAGCTGCCACCGAACGCCACATCCAGCTGAGACTGCAGGTAAATACAACACGTGTCCCAAAAAAGAGAGAAAAAAAGAAAAAGAAACACAAATCTGCGACTTGGAAAAAGATCAAAATGTTGAATTTTTTGTCTTTTATAGGAAACAAAAAGCTTCCTGTTTCAGCTGCTGGCTGACTGTCAGACACACCGACAAAAGAAGGTTAAGCTGTCGTATTAACATGTGTGGAGATCGAACTGTGTGTGTGTGTGTGTGTGTGTGTGTGTGTGTGTGTGTGTGTGTGTGTGCATGTGTGTGTGTGTTAAAGGAGGCAGGTAATCCCTCTCACACCTGCTTCCACACAGATTTTCATCACTGCGCCTGAAATAAAGACACAACGATCATCAGACTGATTGTGGTTATGATTTGGACTTTATGAGTGATTTGAACGTTTAATTTACTCACACACACACACACACACACACACACACACACACACACACACACACACACACACACACACACACACACAC
>JAQMCX010000046.1:11415749-11436364 GCA_029814765.1 Acanthurus leucopareius
TGTGTGTGTGTGTGTGTCTGTGTGTGTGTGTGTGTGTGTGTGTGTGTGTGTGTGTGTGTGTGTGTGTGTGTGTGTGTTGACACTGAGAGGCAGCAGTGATGCGAGTCTCTGTAATTGCTCATAATGAGCAGCAGGGCACAGTGTCACGTTAGGATCGTGTCATGTTTGAGGAAAATCTCTTCTTATTTTC
Organism: Acanthurus leucopareius; assembly: GCA_029814765.1. NCBI lineage: Eukaryota > Metazoa > Chordata > Actinopteri > Acanthuriformes > Acanthuridae > Acanthurus > Acanthurus leucopareius. The sequence goes on from JAQMCX010000046.1 coordinate 11,415,940, forward strand.
TCCTCCACACATTTATATATACAGTGTGTGTGTGTGTGTGTGTGTGTGTGTGTGTGTGTGTGTGCGTGTGTGTGTGTGTGTGTGTGTTGGGGAGGAGGCACCAGAACATTTCACCCACATTCGATGGCCTATCATGTCATTTTAAACCCTGTGACATTAACCTGCAGATCTTCTCCTCTGGTTTCTGGTTTCCACCAGATTTTTGGAACGTGGCTGCAGGTTCAAGTCCACAGAATCATCACACGTCAAATGAGGAAACATCTGCCTCCAGACTGAGCAGCTGATGTCCTGTTCTGTATTTTGAAGCGGCGGCGGCGGCAGTTTCCTCCGTTCTTCCTCTCTGCCTCCATAATGTCGCCGCTCGTCCTCCTGCTGAAGCTGCAGCTCCATCATCACAGAGTAAACACCAGCATCTCCCTGCAGCTGCAGAGAGGAACATGATGAGCAGCTGCTGGCAGGAACTCCGGTGATAAGCTGCCCTGTGTTTGCTCAGAGCGACCCTTCGACAGGTGGCTGCACGTTACACACACACACTTGTAACGATCGGGAGGTTTCTGTGCAGAAAAAAACACACTTCCTGTTGAGATGATGTGGTTCCTGTGTCCTCCTGACACTGTTTGATGTCCTTCTCTCTCAGATGGGAACACACACCTTTTCCTGCTGTCGTAGTTCACGTAAGCAGCTGTTGAGCAGATGCTGCGAGGACATTAAAAAGCCTGTTCACACCTGGAGCTCACATGCATCCAGGTGATCCAATCAAAGTCCTGCGTGAAGCAGAAAGCTGCTTTCTCACTTTGATGTTTCATTTTGCACAAAAATCTCTGGAAAATGTTGAAAAAATCACATTTTCATGCCTTTTTCTTCTATTTTCTCAAAGTATATTTACAATCATAATAAACGTTTCGGATCTTGATTCTTTAAAAAGTGAAGATGTGATGGAACAAACAGGATCTGAACACGTTCTCTGCCTCGTTCTCTGGTTGTAAATCCTCACATCTTGCCAGGTGAACTTGTTTGCTGAAGCGTTTAGAGACACAGGCAGGATTTTCACACAAATCCGTCCCTCTGATTCATCCCTCCATCCCTCCATCCCTCCCATCTGTCTGCTCCGTTCTTCTTCTCTTCTCTCAGACTTTGCAGAGTGAAAGTGAGTCTGTTTGCTGGGAAACAACAGAGTCTCATCTTTTAAAGCAGTTTTGTTGGAGCATCAATCCACTTCAATATTTAAAATAAATCCCTTAAAGTTAGACTTTTTCATCGCCGTCATTCCTGCTGATGAATGTTAATGGTGTTTTAATGAGGTCGGGAAGTTTTCCAGACATGTTTGTGAACATTTTGAGCCAAAAATGATCTTTTCCTTCTTCTGACTGAGTGTTTGTTCGTTTTTCTGAGCTGAATCAGAGTGAAACCACAGAAGAAGTCACGACAAAAGGATAAAATGTTGCATTAAATGCATCGTGGTTGTGTTTCCTTCATCTTCATCCACTCTCCTCTCATCCCTCCATCCCCTTCATCACCTTCTGCCGGTCCTCCATCTCCTCTCCTCTCGTGGACCTTCTGCTCTCGGGTTTTTCCCGCCTGCAGTGACTCAGAGGAGGATCACACTCTGCACTCGAGCTTCACGCTGCTGCTGCTGCTGCTGGAGATTTGACGAGCCAGAAGGTGGATGTTGAAGGATTTGAGAGCAGCAGAGGAAATTGTGAAGCTGTTGGTGAATCTGTGCCAATTTCATGAAGCACTCACCTCTCATTTTTACACTCCAGCACTTCCTGCATGCTTGATGTTCTCCAGAGGCCGGAGCTCCTGCCTTCAAAATTGAGACGCGGCGTCGCCCATCAGGTGCACAGACGGCTGCGACGCCTGTGGGGACGAGGCGAAACTGCTGCACATTTAAATGAAATATTAAACATGTATATCCATATGTGAAGGGGGGGGGGGTCAGTTCTCCTGCAGCTTGTGGACGTGTGAAGTTTCTGCGTGACGGTGAAGCTTTACATCCTGCGATTCCTGATACTTCAATCATGTTAAGTGATGGAAGCGGATCACCTGGAAGCGGCGGCGACGCGGAGACGTTCACCTGCCGCTCTAATCTCATGTTACAGACATGAATCACATGCAGAGCAGCTGGAACGAGACGCAGGAGCTCAGCTCCGAGTAAACGTCTGTTTTTACTGCAGCCGCTCACAAGTTTCATATGAAGAAAATCCACTAAAGTTTCCATATTCCATAAATAACATCCTGAATAAGTTATCCGTCACACTGAGCGCGAGGTTACGGGGAACTGAAGGGAAACCGGCGACGCCTCCTGAATGAAAATCAGCTCTTACATCCGTTTTATATTATAAACTAAGTGCTGCTGAGAAACATTTATACTTTAAAGAAGCAGTTTGACATTTTAAGCTTTTCTCTTTCTGGAAAAAGAGGAGATTAGAGTCAAATCTGAGTGTTAAAGATGTGTTTTATGTTATTTTATACATTTCAACCTCAGTAAATCTCGTTAGAAATCAGCAGCAACAACATAAGTTTGTAGAAAACACTTAAAAAAGCTCAGCAGTCTGTTTTATTCTGCTTTAACGCTCGAACGCTGTGAGCAGAGACGCTGAGCCGCTGTGACAAACACCGATCAGTCGTCCATGACGAGCGCCGAGTCCTGACAGCTGACAGGAAACATTCAGTCCTGCCTGCATGCAAACACTGCAGGGAAAACACACACACACACACACACAGCGGACACACACACACTGTTTGCATGTGTGAGTAAGTGCGAGCTCCCAGTGTGATGGATGAAGATGATGCCTGTATAATCTGAAGCATTTAATCTGCCTCCATCTCCTCTGGGAAGTCACACTTTCACACAGATTATCTGAACTCTGATTGGCCCGCGGCGGCGAGAGATAAGTCAGAGAGGAAGTCGAAGAGCAGCAGAGAAGAAGATCATCGACGTCTGACGCTGAAGCACAAACTTCCATCATATCACTTCATCACGTCACAGATTATTCAAGTTCTGCTTTTACTTTTCTGTCCGGTGCTGCTGGATCGAAGCTGTGGTTCAGTTTTGTTCTGCAGCAGCCAGAACAGGCTCCTCCTTCTTTTCTGGTCGCCAGGGTAACAGTGGGAGGAGTCTCATCCTGTCAGTTTTATTGCTGGTTACCCAACAAAGAAGAGATGACAGTGAGGACGCTGACATGTTTCTGAATTGCTTAGATTATTAAAGGGAAGCGGTTTTATGTGATCTGACAAATCCGTCCAATCAGGCTTCGAGTTACGAGCCACGACTGGACCAATCAGCATCCTCCGAGGGAACAACTGTCATCTGTGGTTAAAGTGTCGCAGCAAGTGAGAGTTCGAAAAGAACATGAATGCAACTGAAGTATCAGTTACATGAGAAGGAAAGAACGAAGATCGAGATGTTTTCCAGCTTCTTCACTCAGGATTTTTATCCAATTATAAACAGGAGTGAAACTAAGTAATCTGATTACACTGTTACTTTGTTTCCAGCCTGTGTGACTGACTTCCTGTCTGAGACGTCGCCATCATACCAGACACACACTTCCTGTTTCGTTAAGCACAGTGTTTCTAAAACTCCAATCAGACTCCAGCTGAAACTACTCTGATTACTTTTCTTCGAGGTGCACAGAGTGTATGAGACGTTTCTGAACCTGCTGCAGCCGCGTCGCCTTCGGTTCAATTTCCAAACGATCCCACAGATTAAACTCTGTAATCCCGCCGCCGCTGCTCATGACCAAACCGCCCTGAGGTTTCTCACCAAACCAGGTGTTTCTGCTTCCTGTCGTCCTCCTTCCTCCGACGCCCTGCAGATTCAGGCTGCATGTGCGCCTGCGATAAGGGAAACAAATGTTGCCCGCAGTAATGTGCGGAGTAATTGAATTGACAACATGGCGAGCTCTTATCTGGGGGGTTTTCTGCAGGCGTGGCGGCGGGGCGACACGGCGAGGCGAGCTCTCGATGGAGGAACCGCTCCTGGGCCACCAATGAGCTCTTGACCTCTGCTGCTCGCTGGAGCGCATCCTGACACGCAGCACGGAGACGAGGTTATATAAATGAGGTGAGTGTGTGTTTGTGTGTGTGTGTGTGTGGACCTGCAGGGCATCGATGCGTCTGCAAAGGCATCTCGTTATAGCTGTAAAAGCGAAACCATGGCGAGGTCGTGTCACGGCGCGGTGCGGTGCGGCGTGGGCTCCAACAGACTGATGAGGACACGCCTCCGCACGCGCACACGGGTTCAAACCAAAGGTCACAGCCGGGTGGCAAAGGTCAAGCCCACACACAAACAGCAGGATGGTGCGTGAGCAGACTGATGGAGTCGGGTTGCCATGGCGACGGCGGTTTGATCCAGCTGCAGATGTGCTAATCACGGTGACGGGAAGACGAAACAGATGTGGGCGGCTGAGTGAAGGTGCAGCGCAGGTTCGGTCACATGACCTCTGTTTGAAACACAGAGAAAGGTGGCGGATAACGATCACAGACTGTAAACAGAGCACGAGAGCGACGCCGCAGGTCAGAGGTCAGAGTCCGCCGCCGCCGCCACCGCTGCTGCAAAGCTAGGCTACGTGTTAGCACGTCGCTAAAATAACTCCTGTGTTTTCACACGCGGTGCATCGATGCTTTTTATTGGCCGACAGCAAACCTGCAGAGAAGAAACGTCCTGTCGTGTCCTGACGGCCTCCGGCAAACATTCGCCGCCTCCACGGGAACGCAGCAGCACAAACACACACACACACACACACAGTCAGACTATCTGCATGTGTGAGTGGAAGGAGATGATGCCTTCATGATCTGACACACAAATCTGGGCCAACTAGCCTCCATCATCTCCACCGGGAAGCCACTTCCCTCCCCTGAAGAGCGTCTGCGCTCTGATTGGCTCCTGGTGACGAGAGATAAGACAAAGAGGAAGAGCTGAAGAGCCTGAATCAGACTGATCATATCTGTTTATTCCTCACAAAGTGCTTCATTGATTTCTGCCTCTTTACGTTTTGAAACGAGACATTAAACGTCTCGTAACTGGAGGAGACGAACGATGGAGGTTTGAAACAACAGGAAACGACGAGGAGACGGTCGTTTGCATGGAAACCAAACTGATGTGTTTTGCTTCAAAAGATTGAAAAATCATAATAAAGATATTAAGAAACTCTTCATTTTTACATTATAAATCCTCTTTTGTCAGAATATTTAATGAACTTGGCTCCAATCATTTATAATTAATTGCTCAAATCAGAAAATGTGGAAATAAAAGTTAGATAAATACATGAGAATAAAGTTTATGACCTCATTATGTTTTTTCTTCTGGCACCAAATATTGATAATTTTATTAAAAAACTCTCTACTTTCTGACATTTATCCTCATTTTTCTGCTTCCTGACGGTTCAACCTTGTGCCAGTTAGAACGATGTTACGCATGAAAATGGACAAATTTATGTATTTTCTCATGTTAAAGATGCTCTGAGCTTCAACTGTGAACGTTTTTTTAAGTAAATAAACACAATTTTTCTTGTTTTTTGCCAGTTAAAGGCTGTGTTTTCTCTCACAGTTACAGACATCATGATGTTTTATAGTTGATTGTCTTGTATTTACAGAATCTCTGCATCCTCATATCTTCATGTTTTACTCTGCGATTCCCTAAAACTTTGCAAAAATACTGAAAGAGGACGGAAACCAGAAGCTAAACTCAGTTAAATCCACCTTCTGTTAACTTCAATCTGCTGGATTTAGATGTTTTATCATCTTTACTCACCTGATGCAGAGCTGAGACGTAAGAACGAGACATTTGAAAGTGTTTACTCGTCGTGTTTGACTGCAGACTTCAGTGTTTCAGTTCGAGTGCGTCGCTCTTCACAAAGCGAGTATGATGGAGCTCCAGCAGGTCTGGACTGACGCTCAGCTGTGTTTGCTCTCCTCTTTTCATGCGCCGCTGCCGGATAATTATTTCTGCTGTGCGTTTAATTGGTTTGTTTTTATTCTGAGGATGTTCACGTTCCTATTAACATCTACAGAGTTTAATCACGTGCGCCTGCCTGGAATATTATCAGACCAAAATAGCATCTTTATGTGTTTTCCTGTCATATTTCAAATAAAAAAGGAGAATCAAAGCAGTCTGAGAAGAAATACAGAATTCCCAAGAACCGGATGATGTTTGGAGGGAATATCTGAAAACATGTGGATGCTTGAAGCCCCAGAGCCTCCAACCACCGCGCTTCACTGCTCTCCTGCAGTGTGATTTTGTCTGGGATTATGGGAATATGCTTTAAAGCACAGAATCAGCTTTGTTATTATTATTAATGTGGAAACAGCAGAAAGAATCAACATATGCATCAGTGGCATCATGAATAACAAGTGACTGCAGCTCATTTTAACATAAAAACGTCCGAACGTTCATGACTGAAGCCGCTGAGTGCAGCTTCTTAAACACATACTGCAATTTAACTGTTTATCTTTGAATCATGTTTCAGTTTCGAATAAAGTATATATTTGCGGTGCATCATGAATCACTTGCAAGGATTTTTTCTCCACCCAGCAGGTTGTTGGATGACTCCCCCCTCCACCCTGCAGGGACCCTGCACCGCATCCTGCAGTGTCTTAGAATGAATAAAATAAGATTAAAAGAAATTATAAGCAATAAACTGTATATTGATGCTCAAAATGAGGGATTATGTGTCTTGGTTGTCATGTTAGATTATAATTGCTGTGCTTCATTTGAGTTTATAGCTTCAGATTAAGAGAGAAACTGGAAAAAAAAACAAAGATAAATAAACTATTTTCGGTTTTTTGACAAATATTTAACCTTAAATGCTCATATTTCAAATATTTCGGATGTTTTTTAAGTTCATCTTGGTTTTGTCTCTCAGCTTCACCTGCTCCTCTCCTGCTTTCTGAACAGTTTGTCCCTAAATCGTCTGCAGCTCCAAACCTGATCATGTGCGCACCTGATGACGCAGCAGTCTGCCGCTGTCTGCCGCTGCTGCGTCATACGTGCGCACCAGACAACAACAACATGCCTGCGCTGCTCTGCCGCCGTCCCACCAACGCAGCTGCATCCTGCACAGTTTTTAAATTATATTTATTCATTTTATCCTAAAATGCGACCCTGTCAGCGCCGCGCAGAAGCACGCGCAGACTCTTTTCCAGGTCACAGAGTTGTTACATAATTCATCACTTCTGCAGCCTCTGAATATTAAACACTCCACCAAAACTGGCCTGTGTTTTCATCATAATAACTCCATTTTTATTTTTTAAAAACGAAATAACAATAAGAGCATCATAACCGGCTCCGCCGCGCCGCGCCGTGCCGCGCCGCACCGACCCGTCCCGTCTCCGCCGCCGCTGCCTGGCATAATTTGCAGACGGCAGGAGGAGGAGGGGGGAGCGAGGGGGAGGAGGGGGGAGGGGTTTACTGACATCAGCAGTGCCGCTCAGCTCAGCACCGAGCAGGCTGCCTGTCTGCCGGACCAGCCACGCCATCCGTTCATCCTGACGGGGCTCGCGGATGTCTGGGCTCGCTCTGCGGGGTTCGGCTCGTGTGGAAGCGGACAGTTCGCGCACCGAGGCGTCGGCGGAGGACGGAGCTCGTTCCGTGCGCTCAGAGCGGTGAGTTTGCGCGCAGCAGCAGCCGCAGACGGCGGGGCAGACTGACGCAGGGGCGAGTTGAGTCGGGCACACTGTCTGTCTGAAGTTCATATTCGCCTAGTCACGCTTGCTGTTAGTGATAGTGTCAGTGTTTGTCCGCCAGCTTGCGGGTCAGAGAGCTGCGGGACGTTTTCACCGCGTGATCAGGATCATGTTCACAAGTTTTTATCATTTTTATTCATTTTCATGATCATCTTCTGTCATCAATTTATAATTCATATCCAAAAAGACTTTTAAGGTCAGAGCTGTATTTTTGCTTTTACATGTTAATGATGTAAAAAAAAAAAGTGCGTGATTTTTTTTTAACCTTTTCACTCCGTCTGAAGTTTGCAGGAACATCTGTCTGCATCTGGAAGCTGCACAGACGAGAACAGGAGCAGCAGCAGGATTTCACACAGCAGAGTGCACACAGGGGCGCGACGAAGCAGCAGCCAAATCCTGCACTGCAGTGCTTTTTCCTCAGGTGTGTGTATGCGTGTGTGTGTGTGAGAGTGTGTGAGTGTGTGTGTGTGTGACAGTAGACTCAGTCTCGGCTTTGTACACTTTCTCATTAACATCTGAAGAAGCTGCAGCAGCTTTGGGGCATCGTCTGGAGGTCGTCCCGTCCTAGAAAACTGTGCCACCCTCCAGTTTCCAGACCACCCAGCCCCCCCCCACCTCCTCCTCCTCCTCCTCCACCCACCACGTCGTCCTCTTCCTCCCATCAGGCTCAGTGTGGCGGCTCGGTCGTCCATCTGTCCGTTTGGATCATCAGAGCCTGCAGGCCTCAGACTGCAGAGCCGGAGCTGAAGGTCGGATACAAACTGTGGATTTAAAAACAAAAAAAACTGCACGGATATTCAACCAAATCTTTAACAATAAAGCAAAAAAAGCGTCCGGCTGTTCAGTTCAGTTCGTTGCACTTGAAAGACTCGTAATTCTGGATTAAAACAGGCTGGAGATGCTCTTCAGGGTGTCGGACTGAAGGAAAGGTGTCAGATTTCACCTCAGGGATCAGATTTTTATCAGTTCTGCCGCGTCATCGAAATCAGCACGACACAGCAAATCTCAGGCTGCCATCCCAGCTTTCCCAGCTTTCCCAGCTTTCCCAGGTTTGGGTTGAGTTCCAGTTTCACCTCAGGGATTTTTAACCAACAGAGTTTCCGTTTGGTATTTTTCAAAGCGTTGATTTCACTTTTAACACAGAAAATCTCAGGCGACATCTGTATCTTTTTGGCTCCAGAACTGACCTATGAGCTCGCAGCGTCATGGCCTCTGACAGCTTCTTCCAGTACCGGGCGCTCTTTGAGTACAAGCGTGAGCGTGGCGACGACATCAGCCTCCAGCCGGGCGACCTGCTCACCGTCCCCAAGGCCTCGCTGATGGCGGCGGCGGGGCTGGACTACCAGGACGGGGACGAGCGCAGCCCCAAAGGCTGGCTGCACGGCACCAACGACAGGACCAAGGAGAAGGGAGACTTCCCGGGGACGTTTGTGGAGTACGTGGGGCTGGTGAGGGCCGGCCCTCCTGCAGCCAAGTCCTGGCCCAGGCCCGTTCCTCCGACCCCTGGGGGGGCGACGACCGCCGGGGGGGCTCAGCCTCCTGGAGCAGCTGCTGCTTCAGGTGAGTGCTGCACACACACACACGGGGTTTAACACACTGTGTTTGGATCTTTTTGGTGACTGATCAGTTTCCTGTTTCGGCCTTAAAAGTGTGAGTGTGTGTGTGAACACTGTGTGTGTGTGTGTGTGTGTGTGTGATATTTACATGAAGTGTCTGACTTGTTGTTTGCACTAAAATCATTCAGAATCATCTGAAAACTCTGCAGCTTGGTTTAAGAATGAAGTGAAGGTAGTGGAGGTGGAGTCGTTCCTGTTTGTTCTGAATATAAAACTGTGATGAACTTGGTTTGTTGGTTGCTGATGAACAAAAGACTTGAAACGAGAAGTTCAGCTCAACCTGCAGACGTTGTGTTCGTTCAGGCTGGTTGGTCGGGTCAGGGAGTGTGAGGCCTCAGGTTGTTTCAGCAGATCTGCAACAAACAGACTCCAGTTTGCAACATCAGATCATTTTTTGTCCTGATAAATCAACAAATGAAATCAAACATCGTTCTTGTTATGGTTGAAGAACCTGCAGGTTTACAGATTTACTTGCACTCAGCTCCAGTGTGTCATGCCGTTCTTGGTTCCTTTAGTTTTGCATTTGCTTCCCAGGAAGTGCAGACTGGAACTGGAACAAATCAGGGATCTCAAAGTGAGAGTCTGATGTTAAAACTGTCTGAAGATCCTGTGATCACATCCGCCTCCTCATGCAGAGATCTGTCCGTCTGTCCGAGTCTGTCAGACTGGCTGCATTGGTCCTCGTCACAGTGTTCAGAGTGTGTGAGGAAACTTTCCCTGCATGTTACAGTCATGAACTCTGAGTCTCAGAGCTGCAGGAGTTAAATTAAAGACGAGTTGACGAACAGGACGATGATGAGTTTGCAGTTTCATTTCAAAGCGACTGCAGCAGCTCCTCCTCGTCCCGTCGCTCACTGAAACGTTTCAAACTGATTCGCCATCAAAAGTGACAGCTGTTTGGTTTTTAAGATGCACATTTGAAACATGATGTGATGATTATTGGCTGAGTTGCTTCGACCCTTCAGGCCTTCGACTGTAACTGCAGATGTTGCAGATGTGTGGATTCTCTGTTTGTTGGAAACTGAACGCAGTCCGTCCTTCAGTCTGACAGGAAGCTCAGTTTCTCATGTTCTTGAACGATTCATTTTGCTTTTTTCACTTCGGCCTTTAAGGATGATTCTTGTTTCGACAGTCTGAGTCGTGTTTTTGTATCTTTGGCTTCATCCTTCAGTTTTACTGAAGTTGTGCTCATCAGATCATCTCCTCATCTCAGATTTCTGTTGATCTTATGTTTCTAGATCTCAGCAGATGATTTTATAAATGCAAAGTTATCTCAGCCTGGTTTGTCTTTGAGTGGTGAAGGCTCTGCTTCTTCTTCTCTGGTCTCCATAAAGTGCTGATGTGCTGATCCGAAGCTCGTTTCTTATTGACTCTGTGGCTCTCAGGATCCAGTCTTTGCCCTCTGCTCTTTGTAAATGTGACCCGTCGCTCTCTTCACCACCCACTTAACCTCTTCTCCTCAGGATTGCATCAGTGTGTGTGTGTGTGCATTTATCACCTCTTTCAGTAACCTCTCGCATCGCCTCCACTCAGAAAGCTGAGTGCTGCTCATCGTCGGTGGCGTGCGAGCCGAGCTGTGTGTATCTGCCGCTCGCATCTGGATTTTTGATGATTTATTTATCCTTCTGCATAAAAACAGGCGGTAACGAGGACGAGAGGGACTTGATCCCAAAATGTAAAAAAACAGAAAGGCATTGAAACAGGCTGCTCCAGTTAAAAAGCTATTCTGAAGGCCTGCAGGCTTTGATTAGCTTTTTTACGGGATCGGGGTGGTTAGCTCTGGTTTAGCTCCGGCTGTCTGCTGCCGCTGCTGCTGCACAGTTCAGATCTGCTCTGTTTATGACTCGTCATTTGCTAAATAGGTCAGTCGCTCCTCTCCTTCCTCCGCCGCCGCTCTGCTCTCTTTAATTGTCTGGTTGCCCGTCTGTTTTATGGGAGTGGGTTCGGTCTGTCTTGTATAAATAACATGCACGCTGCTGCAGGCTCGCCTAAATATTGTTCTCATTTCATCGTCCTCGCCTTCCCTTCGTTATAACATGACTTCTAACTGATCCACTCGCTCCTTCCTTCCTTCCTTCCTTCCTTCCTTCCTTCCCTCCTTCCATCATTCCAGCCTGCTGCAGCCACACAAGGCTGCGTTTGTCCTGAATAATTGATCGGCTCGCGCACCGTCAGCTTGACATGCAACATTCCTGCTGTCACAAATCACGAGCAGCAGCAGCCGAGCTGATGTGCGGCCTCCATCACCGCTGACATGCCGGCACGCCCTGCTCGGCCTCGGCACTGCTGTGGCTTTTATATTGTTCTGGGAACAGGATGGATCGCTGGTCGATTCAAATGAAGCCACTTATGAGGCTGTGAGTCAGAGAGCGAGATCCATCTGACCAGGCTGAGTGTTGTGCAGCATCACAGGCCGGAAAACTGCTGAAAGTGACAAAAATTATCAAGACTTGGGATGGTTTTTAGTAGTTAGAGATGTAATTGCATAAAATCACAAATAAGGTCACTTATGACGTAGAACATTTACACAAAACAAAAACCAAAAACCTTCCTCTAACAGAGTGCAGCTGTGAGGTTTAAATGAGCTGCAGCAACACAAAGTGACTGAAGCAGCTTTTATTATTGTAGGGAGAATAATTTAAAACAAACTTCTCTGGACTTTGTGCAAATTTTAGAGTCACTTATAAACGTGTATGTTTATTATTTGTTTGTAATGATGTTCATGTGTTCACCTGAGGATTCAGGTCAGTACAAGCAGCTGCATGTTGGCTTTGCTGATGTTAAATAGTGTGGAACCATGTTGAAGCTGCACAAACTGACTGTGCATTGGTTAGTTGGTTAGTTGATTAGTTGTGTTGGTTGGTTAGTTGATTGGTTGGTTGGTTGTTTATTTGGTTGGTTGGTTGGTTGGTTGTTTGTTTGTTTGTTTGGTTGGTTGTTTATTTGTTTGTTTGGTTGTTTGTTTGTTTGGTTGGTCGGTTGATTTGTTGGTTGATTGGCTGGTTAGTTGGTTGATTGGTTGGTTGATTGTTTGTGTTGTCCATCCTGATCTTAGTTGGTTGATTGGTTGGTTAGTTAGTTGGTTAGTTGGTTGGTTGGTCGGTTGGTTAGTTTGTTAGTTGGTTGGTTGGTTGGTTAGCTGGTTGGTTAGTTGATTGGTTGTGTTGGTTGGTTGATTGGTTGTTTGGTTGTTTATTTGGTTGGTTGGTTAGTTGATTGGTTGGGTTGGTTGGTTGGTTAGTTGATTGGTTGTGTTGGTTGGTTAGTTGGTTAGTTGATTAGTTGTGTTGGTTGGTTAGTTGATTGGTTGATTGGTTGGTTGGTTGTTTATTTGGTTGGTTGGTTGTTTGGTTGGTTGGTTGGTTGGTTGGTTTGTTAGTTGATTGGTTGCGTTGGTTGGTTGGTTAGTTGATTGGTTGGGTTGGTTGGTTGGTTGGTTAGTTGATTGGTTGTGTTGGTTGGTTGGTTGGTTGGTTGGTTGGTTGTTTGTTTGGTTGGTTGGTTGGTTGGTTGGTTGGTTGTTTGTTTGTTTGGTTGGTTGGTTGGTTGGTTGGTTGGCTGGTTGGTTGTTTTGGTTGGTTGGTTGGTTGGTTGGTTGATTGGTTGTGGTTTCCACCGTGTCTGTCCACTGATCTTAACTATTACAAAACAAAATTCAAAGAAGGATTTTAATTGTGACTCATCAGGCAAAACTGGAAACTTGTTAGTCAGTGAAATAAATTGCATGACAGCCAACAGGTGTGTACAGGTGAACACGCTTTCACCTGAGTGGCTCCTGGAGAGAGTTGAAAAATTACATAATGTTTCTCTCATTTTCTCTGTGAACTTGTTGGTTCTCTCTCTTGTCCTTTATTTTCTCCTCCTTGTCTCATCCCTTGTCGTCCTGAACATGTTGATCCCAGTTGTCGTGCTGATTTAATCAGGTGTGTAATAGATCCAACGGGGCTCATGGCGCCGATCAATGAGTAACACTATCTGACACTGTGCGATTGTGAACGCCCTCCTACGTTTCCTAACCTGACACCTTCTCCTTCCCTGAGGCGGCGTGTTTGCCAGCTTCATACATTAATTATGACAGCGAGATAATGAATCTGTTCGCCATCTACCTTCAGGTCTGTAGGACAAACGGTGAAGTAATCAGAGTTTATGTTGAGTCTAATCTGTGATACGACAGCTCCGGTCTTTAATCCACAGATGAGCTCGACACTCTGTCCCTCGTTCATGTAAACTAGAGATGCAGTTGGATGAAAACCAGGAAACTAGACGTCATCGGTTCTTTGCAGGAGCTTCATCACGTAACACAATAAATGCACCGTAACATCTTCCATTTCATCACCGCGGAGAGATTTAGTGTTAATATTTAGTCAGTGTGTTTATTTAAGAAGAATAAATGTTCACCAGAGTGCTTTACAAAGTGGGATTACGTTATGGGATTATTCAACTGATGATTAAAATCTAACTAAAGCACAAGAACATCAAATATAAACAGACATAAACTAGAAAGACGCAGAGCTCAGACCTTTAAAAGGCCAGAAGTCTGCCTGACTATGTTGTGCAGATCTGCAGCAGCAACAGCTATTATATTTATATCTGGATACACTTTTGTCTTCTGCTCCTCCATGTTTTCTTCAGGTTTTCCTGTATTTCAGATGAACAAACAGAACTAAAACAAAACCTCCTTGATGACACATGAATGAAATAAAGATAAAAGATGATTTAAGTCATTAAAAAGTTAATTACCAAACTGCATGTGTGTAAATTGTTGATGAGGCCGTGCAGATTAACCATCATTTCCTGCAGATTGGCTCACTTATGGCTCATTTTCCACCTGACAAACACTTCAAACAGTGGGTGTCAATAGCAATCACAGGTTTTAATTGGGCAGTTTGAGCGTCTCAGCGTCTTCAGAGCAGATCAATGTGATGAGGGAGGAGATGAAACGTCGCTGCACTGTGGGATCAAACACAGCGACAAAGAGAAAGAGCTGACAGGGACGGACGGACACGAACCGGTGCTGCAGCATCAGCATCGTCTGAACCTGAACGTCCAGGAGGAACCTGAACGTCTCACTGCTGAAACAGTTTGTGAGCTGAACTGGACAGAAATTCATCCTCGTCTCTTATGACGGCAGAAAAAGGCTGGAAGCTGTGATTGCCTGTGTGATGATGAATGTGTGTGTGTGTGTGTGTGTCTGTGTGTGTGTGTGTGTGTGTTGGCCTGTGATCAGCTCTTTGCTCGCTGCTGTGCGATGAGTTCAGGAGATCTATGATGGCAGCGTCGGCCTGGCGAGCTAACTGAGCTAAACGGCCTCATTTTACATCGAGCTCGACTTCAAGCTCCAGTTAGACTCTAATGGCTTCAGTGTGTGTGTGAGTGTGTGTGAGAGTGTGTGTGAGTGTGTGAATGCTGTTCAGTGAAGAGAGCAGCCTCTCAGGTGTGTGTGAGCCGTCACACATCTTTATGTCTCAGTGTGAAGATGAAGTGAGATGAGATAAGAAAAGAAAAACTCTCCGTCTGTTTGTTTCTTCTTCTCTTTTTGCTGTAACTGTAATGTTGGAATTTTAATAGGAAATCAAACAGATCAGTGACTATTTGATCAAAAAATAAAGTAAACAAGATTACAAATCTGACATTTGATTAAAAACTTCAGTATCTGATCATTTTGGATGCAAAGTGTTGCTCCAGAACATGACTAAGGTTTAATATCAGGACTCATTATCATCTCTGAGGCGACGCAGCGTTTGAGTTTTGACTTCTGACAGTTTTCTCATGTCTAATGTTTTTATCTCATTATCTTTATCTCTTTTTATCTCTGTAAATGTTGTCTAAGCTTCTCTGATAATAAACAAAAACAGCTTACAACTGTTTATCAAACAATAAAGAGGATATTTTGTTCCTGATATGAGCTTTTAACTTAGAAAAAAACAGAAATAATTTCTTTTTTCATTGCAAAAAATCTTGTTATAGTAAAAAATAAATTTGAGCAATTTAGTTTTTAAATCTGTAAATTTTAATTATGTGTCTTATTGCTTTTTAAATTATATAATTGTAATGAGAATCAGCTCACCAGACTGAATGAACAGCAGAATATGAAGCACAAAGCCGAGTGAAACAAACCTGTCCGCCATGTTTGGTCAAAGATGGCCGACGTTCAGCTGCAGTTTATCTGTTTAACTGAGGAATGAAAAGAATCTGAATGTGTTTAACTTCATTTATCTGCTTCATTCTGTCTCAGCGAGTTTCATTGTTTCAACCTGCTGACACACTTTCTGTTGCTGAAACAGTCTGAGAGGTGAAACAATAAATAAGAATGAATTTTGCCTTAAGCTGATGTTTGTGTGTCACAGCGCCACCTTTGATTTGTGTTCGCTTCTGCTTCATTGTGTTTGTTTTTTCACAGTCGTCCTGATGTGAAACCGAGCAGAGCTCCTGTAACAGATATTTATGTGTGTGTGTGTGTTTTTGCTCCTCTGCTGGAGTCGAGATGTGTCAAACATGTGGAAATGTGCGGCTGTGAGTTGGCAGAACATCCTCTGGCTGGTTTTCTCTTCCTGTCCGTCTTTGATTTCATTCTTTCCTTCGGTCGTCCATCCGAACGAGTCGTCTCCGTCTGTTTTCATGATCAGAAAACGTCTCACTTCCTTTTTACACTCCTCCGTAATTTGAACACGTTGGCTGGACTTTGATCACAAGAACGTGACTCATTCCAACAGAAACTGTCAAACCGAGTTGAAAACGATCTCACTGTGCTGGCTGGAAAGTAACAGAGTGACACACACACACACACACACACACTGATGTTCTGCTTCCAGCTCTGCAGTGTTTAACGATGCAGAACCTTCCTCGCTGCGACTGCATGCGGCCTGATGCCAGGGCTGCATGCCAATTAGTGTGTCAACGAGCATCTTAACGAACTGCTGCAGCACAGACAGTCTGCAGGTCAGCCCGGTCTATAAAACTGATCACACACTCACACACACACACACACACTGCCACTGAAAAGGTCACACACACACACACACACACAGACAGGAGATAAACAAATAGCAGCCTTGTGAAGTTCAGGAAGATGAACAATAACATCAGAATCGAACACTGAAGGTAAATTTCAGCCTCATTTTCATATTTTTCAGTCATTATTTTTAAAACATTTCTTTTTTACAGTCAAAAATCTCACTAACAGAAGTCAGTTTTTTGATATTATAAACAAAAAATATAAAAATCTTCCTTTCATTAATATCCATTTATAGTTTCTGTGATCTGATTTCAGGGGGCGGGCCTATAAACTCGATCTGTGACATCACAAACAGGAAGTCCATCCTGGTCCAATTTGCAGTTTAGTTAGATGCTTTTCCAAGTATTTTCATTTCACTTTTAGCAGAAAAAAAACATTATTTTTATGTTATTTTTCCAAGCATTTGTATTTAAGTCAACACATATCAAGAGGCAGATCTTTAAATATATTCAGAATTAAATAAAATGCATTACAGAAGCCTTTTGAAACTGTTAATCACTTTCTTCAGTAACCAAACTGTAAAATCATAGTGAGTTTAAGTGACTAGTGAAGGTAGCAGCATTCATTCAGCTCGATGACTCATTTAAATGTGTTTCCTGTTGTTCTTCGTGTTGTGTTCTGCAGTGAGAGCGTTGGAGCTTTATGTGTTTGTCCCACCGCTGCATGCTAATGCCTTTAATCTCTGCAGTGCTATTGTTTGTGTTGGAGGGGAGATTTATTGTCCCTGTTTTGAAAGTCAATTACGGAGGTCCACACAGCGCCTGTGTTAAATTGATGAATAGGGTGAAGCTGCTGAGTTGCTCAGTGAAAGGATAAGGTGATACAAATAAACACCGTGACCGGCCATGAATAAAACAGGAGCAGAGGATCCTGGGAGACCGCGAGGATGCAGCGCTTTCTTTTCTTTGATGCTGCACGGCGGTGACCCACCCGCTCAGTCCGTTAAACTGCAGATCCAGAACTGCAGCTCTGCAGCTCTGCAGCTTGCAGTTCTGGGAAAACATGAGGTTCAGGTGGCAGCGAGGAGATCTGCAGGAGATCTGCAGGAGATCTGCAAGAGAGCTGCAAGAGAGCTGCAGGAGATCTGCAGGAGGCTCAGCCAGGCGGATCGTCTGCGAGAGCCGTTGTCAATAAAGCTTTTATTTTACTGGCTGCCTAATTGGCCCTGGAATCACTGCGCTGAGCTGAGAGGCTTCTGGTCCTGAGCCGAGGAGGATTTACTCGTCAGCAGTAAAAAGAAAAAGCACACGTCCACACAAACGACACGTAAACAGGCCTCATCGATTCTGTTTCTGTGCAAACAAAACTCAAAAATCTAAAGTGATTCCAGCAAAATGTTGTCATGAAAAACGTAGACTTTCTCTCTTTGTATTTTCATCTCTTTTGTTTTGTTTTTTTCCTTCTTCTCTTCATCCTCTTTTCCTTCTTCACCTTCTTAACTGATCTGAAAACATTCATCATCTTAACATCTGCAGATGAAGATCATGTGATGAGACTGAAAGCTCGGAAACAGCAGCTCAGTCAACCTTCGTGCTCAGATTACTCTGTCAACTGAACCTGTTCTCTCTTTTTATACTCAGTTGAATTTTTTAAAATTTAAATAATTGAGTCAGCTTTTATTGTTGTTATTTTGCAAGTTTTATCTAAATTGATTATTTTTATTTCTAGAAACCAACATAATTACATACCTAACCAACAAAAAAGGTCCGAAAGCTTCTTCAAAGCTCAGTGCTGCAAAAATAAAAACCATGTTGTTCATCCAAAATAAGTCAGTTTAAAATGCATTGTCAAAATTACTTGAAATATACCTTCAACGTGAGTTTTAGATCATTTATTATCAATGTACTTGTTCAGTTATTATCTGTCAATCAAATAATTTATAAAACCCCCAACAGTTTGAGCTCCAAACTTTTCTAAGTCGCTTCAAAACCCTAAAATCCTCATCGTCTTAATTTCAGCCGGCCTGTTTTTATTGCAGAGAAATTTAACAGCAACACATTTTTTTAAATATTTAGAATATTTAAAATATTAAACCCGTTTGAAGCTTTAAAGCTAAAGTCTGCAGCACCATGTTGCATTGCTGCTCCTGCTCCTCCTGCTCCTCCTGCTCCTCCTGCTCCTCCTGCTCCTCCTGCTCCTCCTGCTCCTCCTGCTCCTCCTCAGTCGTGGAGCCCAGACTGTAAATCTTCTTCTTCTCTGACTCGTGTGCAGCGACTCGGGACCAGGTTTTATGTTTAAGCAGGAATGAAGGGGTGAGAGAAATCACTGCGACCATGCGAGATGTGCTGTCGGTGCCGTAACCCTCCCCCTCGGCGCCCCCCCGGCCCTGCAGCCTGTTTATGAGCTCCCATAAAACCACGCGGGTTTTTACGGCCTCCTCCTCCTCCTCGCTGCACTTTAATGCCCTCTGAAGTCTCTGGATAGACTCGGGTACAAGTCATTTGACCACTTTAATTCCAGCAGTCGGAGACGTTGTAAAAATAATTTAAGCGGCTCGTTTTTGTCTCAGAGGCGATGGTGCGTTTCAGGGGTTCGATACTCTGCATTTATTTAGCTGCATGTTGGTATTAATGAGCAGTTTATAAGGGCCATTACAGCACGTTTTCATCTAATGTCTTAATAAAATCAGATCTGCATGCGTGGACGGTGGTGAAAACGTCTTTGTCTGTTAATTATTTATGCTGAAACTTAAACTTTTATGATGTTTTTACCTTTTAGCAGCATTATAAAGAACCTTAAACCGGGTATACAATCAACATTTAGTGCAATCTGCAGTTAAAACATGTATGTTTGCATGTTTGTAGTTTTCTCAGCCCATCATTTGACTCTGAGCTTTAAGCTGAAGACAAACAACTTTACTGCCTCCATTAAAAATGATTCCTGAGGTTTGAAGCGGCTGTTTGTTTGATGGCAGTCGAGTTCAAACTGCAAACTGCTTTCAGGCACCGAAGGTTAAAGATCAGAGGGGAGGTTTGACTCCTCACGCTCCTCATCCATCAGGGGAGCAAAGAGCGAACGGACGGAGCTTTTAACATTAATGCAACTAAAAAGACTGTTTTTGAAAAATACCCACAACATACGTCTTTATATGAATCATTGAGCGGTTAGAAAACATCAATAAAATACGCTTTGCTCATTTATTGAAGAGGCTGTGAGTTATTAATGAGCATGAAGATTTAAAAATGTGATTTTTTTCATGTGATTTTTCCTCTGAAGGGCAGTTTCATTAATGCATTCATTCAAAATTATTATTGCTCTTATTTCTGGTTTATGAGACTGAGATGTGTCTGCTTCAGGTGATGAACAAAGCTCGTAGAGCTTCATGTTAACAGTATATTTAACATCACTGATGTGCTTTATGACGGACGGACTGGCCTTCGTCCCGTTTCTTCACTGTCCGGATAAACAGGTTTTTAATAATTGATGTCTTGTTATCTCGTTTTTCTGCAGCAGCTCTTCATGTTAGATGTTGTTGTGACTGTTGAGTTGATTTCTGATCAGACACCTGGAGGATCTTCTGTCTCCTCCTCTGCTGAAGCAAAGAGTTAAATCAATGAACCTCACGATGTGCAAACTTGAGAACCACTTAGATGTTAAACTTTACGGTTATTCTGAAATCTTTACCTTCTTAATGTTCCATTATGATTTAAACCCAAGGATTCTTTAATATCTCCTGAAAATTGTGCCGTGATCTTAAATGTCAGCCATCAGACAGGCCATCATGTTTGAGAACAGGCAGATAGAATATCAAGGACACCTGAGCTCCACGTCGCCTCTGCAGGAACCTCGAGGCGAAGCAGCTCCGACGGTTTTCAGCCCACGAGGCAGGAGTGAGAGGTGATAAATTAGGCTGTAAAAGTCACACAAAGCGATCAGATCTAACACACACACACAGATACACACACACACACTCCATCATCCATAAACTAAAGCTCTGCTCTCAGATGAGCCATTGTTTCAGTATTTAAGCTGACGAGAGGAGCATCGTAGAGCCTGGCACCACTGGTACTCATTCAGACAGAGTGTGTGTGAGTGTGAGTGTGTGTGTGTGTGTGTGTGTGTGTGTGTGTGTGAGTGTGTGTGTGTGTGTGTGTGTGTGTGTGTGTGT
>JAQMCX010000046.1:11438593-11454828 GCA_029814765.1 Acanthurus leucopareius
TTCATCACCTCCGAGTGTGTTTTTCTCTCAGTGTTTGTGTTTTTGGTCGAGCAGTGACACACACACACACACACACACACACACACACACACACACACACACACACAAGCTTCTGTTTGTTATATAATCCGATAAGAATCTGTCTCTTAGCTGAATTGAGACTAATGATGAAATAATGATCAGTGATCAATCAGGCTGATCAAACCTGCTCCGCCATCTTTGAATCCTGAGGGACAAAAAGTCATTTTCACTCCATTAGATTCCTGTTTTTCAGATTGGACCAGTTAAATCAGACAGAGATGTTTCCAAGAGGTCCCTCTTCTCTGTTTGCTTGTTATTTGGATGATAAATGAAAAGAAACATCTGGAAACACAGCTGGCCATCAGACTCAGTATCTCTGCAGCTTCACTGTTTGTTTCCACATTTATTTCTCTTTAACTGCCGATTTCAGTGTATCAGGCTCATCCAGTGGAGCATCCTGAACAGTCCTGACTCTGTAGTTTCTCTGTAGTTTCTCTGTATTTTCTCGGTAGCTTCTCGGTAGTTTCAGCGTAGTTTCTCTGTAGTTTCTCTTTATTTTCTCTGTAGTTTCTCGGTAGTTTCAGCGTAGTTTCTCTGTAGTTTCTCTGTAGTTTCGCTGTTGTTTCTGTGTAGTTTTTCTGTAGTTTGTCTGTTTTTTTCTCTGTAGTTTCTGTGTAGTTTCTCTGTAGTTTATCTGTAGTTTGTCTGAAGTTTGTGTGTAGTGTCTGTGTAGCTTGTCTGTAGTTTCTCTGTTTTTTCTCCGTAGTTTCTCTGTAGTTTCTGTGTAGTTTGTGTTAAGTTTCTGTGTAGTTTCTATGTAGTTTGTGTAGCTTCAGTGTAGTTTGTCTGTAGTTTGTCTGTAGTTTTTCTGTAGTTTCTCTGTAGTTTGTCTTAAGTTTCTCTATAGTTTCTGTGTAGTTTCTCTGTAGTTTCTTTGTAGTTTGTGTGTGTGAGTTTGACAGTGGAACAGCTTCAGTGTGTGCAAAATGAAAAGCAGGTCAGTGTTTGTTTCATGCAGCAGTTTGTCGTCTCCTGATCACATTGAACCATCAGGTCAAACACTGTTTTCTTCTTCTTCTCTGCTTTTTATCTCCATGCGGAAAACTGGATGATACTTTAGCAGTGTTTCAACACACACACACACACACACACACATGGCGGGCCTTGGTTTATGTCTCCCTCCAAACATTTATCTCCACCGCGACATGAAAGCGTTCGGCCGTCCTCTCCGTGGAAACACACTCAAACACAGAGGAAGTGTGTGTTTGCTTACGCAGGGACACATTGTGCCGTGACGACCTCACACACTTGTTTGCCGAGGCGAGTGAGGTTAAACACACACACACGGGTCTGAGTTTACACAGCCAGAGTGTGTGTGTGTGTGTGACAGAGCCTTCGGTTGACAAACGAGCGTCCTGAGGCTGATTTCTGCCCTTGTGATCCGTCAGGACGTTCGGATGAATCCAAACCGGTGATTTATGACGGAGGGAAGTTGGTTGTCGCTCTGCAGCTGATGGATCAGTTTTTTATGTGATTCACTCGGTTCCTGCTTCACCGACATCACTGCTTTCTTTGATATTTGATTAATTTTTGCTGACTGTTTTTAAGCGGCTGACATGGATGATCCCTCACTGACGACCCGCCAACATGAGCATCAATGAATTTCATGAGACGAGTTAAACAAAACAGCAGCTTTGAATCTGAGTTTCAGGTTATTTTTGATAATTATTTGGCCTCATCAATGAACAAAGACCAGATGTTCGACCACAAATCAATCAAAACAACACAACTGGCTCCTGCTCTGCAGCTTAATAGAAAAAAATAAAGGACTTTAAGATGAATAAGGTGGATTTTTTTAGCTAAATTTCTCTAAAACAGGACATTTAAACCAAAAATGCCTCATTTCAGATCATGGAAACTATGATTTATATGTTCTGAGCTTCTAGAAACTTAATCTTTGTCGTCTCCTGAGCAGCTTTTCATCAGTCAGCTGATGTTTTCCTTCATCACATTTTTCACTTTGAGATTTCTCAGCTGTTTATGCGTCTTCATCTTTTTTCATCTCTTTCATTATGAAAACTCAGTGGATTAATTTCAGCGGCGGATTCGGCTGTGACGTTTCTGCAGCGTCAGTCGAATCTGTGTGTGTGTGTGAGTGGGTGTGTGTGTGTGTGTGTGTGAAGTCCAAACACAGCTGATGGCTGGAGGTGCCGTGTTTCACGTTCCTGACACAGTTGTTTGGTTTCGAAGGTCAGCGTTTCGCTCCTCCTCACCGCTTCCTCTTTGTTTCCGTCATTCTTCGTTCCTGCCGCGTTTGTAATTCGAGTGGAATCATTTTCCTGTTTGGCCTTTAGGAATTCCTTACGCTGCCTTTTCCTGGTCACGATGCGTGACTTCACACGGAGGCAGGTGTGTGTGTGTGTGTGTGTGTCTTTATTCCCTCTGTCACACACACATGATGTCTTCACAGAAGTATGATGACTCTCAGCTGTTTTCACTCTGCAGCCGACTGATGTTCTCCCAGAATCCCCAGCGTTCATTAAACACAACCACGTCTGCTAACAGCTCGTTAATTCTGCTAATTGATGCGTTAATCAGCAGGAAGTGTGACTGTGTTTTAACATCCTCTCAGAACACGTGAACGCTGTTAATATGATCTCTGCTTAAGAGCTCTGAAGGACTGTTTCATCTGAACATTAAGAATAAAACTCGTTCCTTATTTGATTATTAGAGCAGCTGTTTTTATGTTTAAGGTGGACTGAAACTGTTCGTTTGGACTCACTGAGGCCCAAAATACAAACGAAACAGACTCCAGATGAAAGAACAGAAAACTGTCAACAGTAATTAGCAGAAATTTTTAAAAAATATGTTGTTTTTTAAAGAAATTTTTAAGACTGAGCTCCTCATCAAAAGTTATTTTCTTTTTATTTTCCTTTTCAGCAGCTTTAAGGTTGAAAAAATCTGATCTCTGATCTGTTTGACAGTAAAATATTCTATTTTTTGTCTTCTAGTTCATTTTAGTTCATTAATAAGATGACAAATGCTATTTTTCTTTTTCTCTGTGTGTGTGAGATGTAACACTGACAGGACTTCCTGTTTGAGAGCTTCCTCTAATTGGAGGCAAACAGGAAACAAACAGGCAGGTTATTTGCTCTGTGAGAGACAGTTTAATACACAACAACATCTGTCTCTGTTTGAGTAACACCTGGTTATCATTTTAATCGAGTTTGAGTTTGAAAAACAGCTGCTGTTACAGCCTCACCGGCCTTCATGCTTCTTTCTTCTCTTCCTTTATTTTTCCACACCAAAACAAAAAAAAACAACTGGTTTACCGGCAGTGAGAAAGGAATCAAACACGTATTTTTAGCAGGTGTACTCGTGTTTGAAAAAAGCCACGTGCATGCTAATCTTGGTGCAGAATGGATCTGGTCCGGCTCTGTAATCTGTGGGAAAAAACTTCTCGTTTCACAAGGTGGCGATTACAGCAGCAGATAACAGATAATACCTGTATTTACCGTCTTTGTTTGGAACGAAGGCAGAAATTTCCTCCCTTCCCTCCTTTTTTCCTCGCTCTCTCCTGAGCCTGAATTTATATCCAATCTCCCCTTTTTTCTATCTTCATCATCCTGGTTATTCTTTTTCTAACCTTTTCATCTCGAGCACCTGAGCGCTTGTTCAGATCTGCAGAGGGAGAAGTGAAAGGACTGTAATCACTCCTCGGATGAATGGGATCCGAGTGTGTGAGGATGTTCGGAGTGTGGGGAGATAATTACAGATGAAAAGTACGATTCTGTGGAGACGGTCGAATGTTTTATTAATAGAAGAGCTGAGAGATGAGAGTCGTTTCCACCGTCCGGCTGTCACTCCTCCTCCTCCTCCTCCTCCTCCTCCTCTTCTTCTTCTTCTCTCTGTATCTCTGCAGACTTTGTTCTGATCTCGTTTTTTCCTCTTTTATTCTCTTTACTTAGTTTAAAGTCACCGCTGCTGAAACACTCCAGGGAAGAGCTGAACTGCCCCTGAACTCACCACGCCACCCCTGACACACACACTCTCACTCACACACACACACACTTGGCTGGGTTTGATCCATTGATGTTTGGCTCGTATCTCAGCTCTTTCTCTCAATCGTTCTCTCTCTTGTTATCTCAATGTCATTTAGTCCTCTCTGTCTCTCTCTCTCTGTCCTCATCCCTTCATCCTCCCTCTGGCATCACGGCGCTCCAGTTGAAACCAGTTTAAATTAATATTGGATGACTTTTCTTCTCTTCTTTCTCTCACTTTGGCAGATAAATCAAACCGTGTGAGTTGATTCAATGGAACAAAAAAAAAATCTCCATCTCTGTGTTTTAAAGGAACCCAGGAGTCTTTTTCCTCTAATGTGACTTTATGTTCATCATCAATCTGAACTGGACTCCTGCAGCGCTGGAGGCACAGCTGCATGACATGAACACAAAGTTTTACAAACTGAGCTCTGAAAGTTGGCTTCACATGTCGGCCGACTTCTCCGTCTTATTTGTCGATGAATGATCAAAAGTCCAGCAGCTTCCAACAGCTACAACACTGAAGTTTGATTATTTTATTTGGCTTTTTCCGTTATAGAAGTGATCCAGTCTGTTAATCAGCCTGTTGCTGATTTTCTTTGACCTCAGTTTCGATCTCAAATCAAGAAAGTTCCAGAAATCATTCTTGTTTTTCTGCCCAGAGCTTTGACTTACAGGCTGTTAGAGGTCTGTTCACGCTTTTCCTTCAGTCCTCAAGGAAGCATGAACACTTTACCTCAACCTGAACCTCCTTTTAATGACAATGGATTATTACCAATGCAAATATCATAATTTTACTGATATATAATCCAACTGCGCTGACTTAAAGCTCACTTCTTCTGCTCTACCCACAATGCATCTGGTCCAAACAGACTTTTATGTGCAAAAATCAGGGGAGATCCTCTTTATTTTACAGAGTCTCTCCTCTTTTTTGTTATTTTTATGTTGCGTGGAGGCAAAGTTGTGTTTAGACAACATTATCTGTCTTTTTCTTAAAGAAAAAAGTCTCGTTTTAGCTTTGATACTAAAATGTTCTGACACCTCGTTCTCTGATTCTGACCCTTAAACCTGACCTTTATGTGTCAGTCCATAAAGACCACACTTCCTTTGACGGTATATTACAGTTACATGCACACAGCAGCTCTGAGGACGACACCTGCCTGCTCAGAAACGTGTTCCTTTTGCCATAAAAAGTGCTTTTTTGTCGACTCAACACCTTCTTTTACAAAAAAACTGTTTGATCGATCTGATCCTGGGCTCCAGCTGGCCGGCAGACCTTCTCCTTGTGTTTTTGTAATTCGTTCCAGAGTTTTTCTAACCGGCTCACAGGGAGATTTTGGAAGGACGAGCCGCTGTGGTCGCGGGCGCTGATGACTTCCAGAGGTGTCTGGGCCCATTTGGGGCCCTGAAGTTTGAAGGGAAACAGAAGCAGGAACAAAAGTTTGGACTCGTTCTCTTCGCTCTCGCCCAAGACAAATCAACGGAGAGGACATTTTTACCATCACGGCCGAGAGGAGAGAGCTTGGCCGGATCTGAAAAAGCACTTATCCTCGACTTTTAGTGTACTTTCCTCCCGGTTTATTGGGAGGGCAGTGTGCCACAGCGATCAGAGCCAGAACAACTGGACCGAGCTTTCAGCTCCCTGTTGGGAGAAAAAACACAGTAAAGCAGCAGAAACTGTGTTTGTAGGCAACTTTTCCAGCAGCTGTTTGCAGAGAAAACGTTTGAGGGACCGATTTCAGTTCCTCAGTTTCAAACTGTCTCATTGGATTAAATAAAGAGCATCAGCTGTCAAATATCAGCCTGTCACCAAGAGTCTCGTCTCACTGTGTTTCTGTGGATTATGTGGTTTGGTGATTTGTCAGTTCTTTTAGGAGATGATAGATGATGATTACCAAACTAAATCTCGACAGTTTGTTTCCTGTCATGACTCTTAATCAAAGAAACTTGAGGTTAATGAAAAGTTGCAGACAGTTTTCGTCTGAAATGTAGACATCGTCGAGCTTTAACACTGGAAATCAAACACAACATCAGGAATTTTACAACTGTGCTTCCTTTTCCCAGGAAAAATAACCTGGACTTTAAAGCACAATCTCTTTGTGAGGAGCATCTGTGTTGGTGGTCAGTTGGTTTCAGCTTAAGTTTAGTTTGAAATATAATAACTATTGGATCTGTTGCAGTGACAGTGTGTTCAGACGTTCGTGGTTCTCAGAGGTTTAATTCCCTTTATTTTTAGTCTGCTGCCATCAACAGGTCCAAGTTTCAGTCCATCCAATAGTTTGTTTTAACCAAATACCTGCAAAGTTGAAGACTTTCCCATCAGTCTCAGATGCACCCTGGGATTAATGTTGACTAGCAGATGCTAACATGCCGGCTAATAAAGCAAAAACCACCACACAGCTTTCGGAGGTTAACCGTCTAAGTGTAAATCTTGCTATTATGGTTTCATAACGGCATCAGTTTTAATAAAGTTCTAGTGAAACAGAGTGAATTAGAGGATAAAACAGCATTTAAAATCTCTTTTCTTTACTTGATCATTTAGCTGTGACAGTTTTGGGTTTGTGTTAATGTTACTGAGGCCTTTATTTCCCAACATTCCCACCATGCCTTGTGAGAATTCCCGTATGAATTCCAGGATCTCAGTCGGTGGTGTTTAAACCCGGACTGACGGAGTGACAGACGAGTCTCTCAGGTTTCATCCAGCTCTCTTCCTCTGTTCCACATCTCCATCGTTTCTCGTTCTTCATGTGATCTGACCCCATTTCTCACATCCTTGACTCTCTTCTCACTCACTGCCTCCGTCTCTTCGTTCAGTCGTCTCTCCGTCACTTTCCTCTCTGCTGATAATTATTCAGTCCCGCTGGGGTTTTCAGTCTCCAACACGTTTTTACCGCGTCTCCTCACTCGGCGAGCTCGGCTGCTGCGTTTGTTTATTTCCTCTTTACACAAAAAAATATCAAAAACAACGTATGTCGCTCTTCATGTGTCCTAAATATGACGTTTAAATTTAGGAGATGTCTTTTTGATTACATGCATGTTTTCTGTGTGTGTGTGTGTGTGTGTGTGTGTGTGTGTGCATGCGTATTAGTGTATTTGTCACCCCGTATTAGCTGAGCCATGCATCTTCTGCTGCGTGCTCGCCAACTGCATCCATGAGAGATTCAATTATACGCTGTTTTAGGACACACAAACGTCCACGCACACACACACACTCATATACGCTGAAGTGCTTGAGGTTCAGGATCTCCACCCCCCCCACGAACACTCCCTCCATCACTTACTTTTCTCATTTAATAAAACACCACTTCACTACACCATTACCTCTAAAACAATCTCTTCCTCATTTATCTTTCTCTCCTCCTGCCCTCCTTATCTAATCGAGCCCCCCCAGCCCCGTCCTCACCCTCCTCCGTGGAAAATTTTGTTATACATCTTGCATTCGGCAATTTATTCGTTCCATTTGTCATTTCATTACTTGGCTTTTAAAGCAAACCTCCCCTCCTCCTCCTCCTCTTCTTCCTCTTCTTCTCCTTCCTCCGTCTTCCTCTGCTGCTTCTATTGTTCGTGATTCATTCTATTTATTTTTCTGGATCCAATTGTAGAAAAATGATCTGACTTGATTTTAGAAATGAAAAAAAAAGGAGCAGCAATATCTGAACCAAAGCCGTCATCTTGACCTTAAATCATATATGATTCCCCTCAACTTTAAACCCCAGAAAAGCGGCTTCCAGTCGCTCACATATCGTTCATCATATCTCCTGAATTGTAAATCTATCTGTAAATCCATCTTCAGATTCCCTGATCCGTGGGTAATTCTCAAATGGAAGCTCATGTGTTTCCTTCCTTGACCCACACGGATCAGGCTGAATAAACCCAATGGAGAGCAGCCGACTGCTGCTTCTTGATGAGGCGCCGGCGGCCTACGAACGCTAAATCTCCGCAAATCCAGGAACAGTTTAAGGTGGTGTTTTTCTCAAAAGAGCCCTGAAAAGCTGCGGCACTGCCATTAGACACTGGCAGCACGGAGAGACAAAGAAAATGACCAAGATATTAGAGAGGATAGAGGTGAGAGAAACTCATCACGACCTGGCCTCGGCTCTCCGCAAAGGGCCAATCGTCGTCAATTACCGCAGTAAGCAAGTGAGAGACGGAGGGAGCGAAAGAAAAAGGAGGACGGGTGGATTTCTGAATCTCCGCTTAGTGCAATCACTGTCACAGAGGGAGCAGCTGATAAAGAGGAAAAGTGTCGGAGCCTGATAGCTGCAGGGCGAAACTGCCGTCATTAAAGAGTCACAGAGCGACAGAGGAGAAGAGAATTTCCTCTTAGTGCAACCTTCACCGGCAAATATTGACTTTTTCATCTCTGCTGACCTTTGTTCTTCTTCTGTCTTTTCTCAATTAAGTATTTTAGTTTTGGGAGTCATTTCTAGCACTTCCTTTAAGGGGAAAATTGTACTTTCACTACAGTTTACAGCCACCATTACTGGTTATTCTACAGATTAAGACTTTATTGAGAGACTTTTCTGTAGCTCTGGTGACTGATAAGTCCTAAAAGTCCTGAAAGTCCTGAACCAAGGTTCGTGTTTTTGTCACATTGTCAACATTTGGTCTAGATGATTTTGGTTTCACACCGCAATTATGCAAACGGACTAACGAACTTTACGTCATATCGTCATCACGTACGTGGGTTTCGTGTCTCTGTACTTTACATTGATTGGTTTGTTGGCTTCTGACATCAGTGTCTTGTTTTGTAGTTGGATTGTAGCGTAGTGACTTTTTTTCTAGTTGGCCCCTAATAAAGTCTTCAGACTGAATGTTGATAAGACATTTGGTCTCCTCTTCCCTCCATGTGGTTCCTCAGCATGTTTTATGTTTTGGTTACAGTTACTTGGTTACTTGGTTTTCCGTTAGCCGGGTAGCCTTCCTGTAGCTAGCCTGTAATTTCCTGTCATTGGTACGAAGGTCCGGAGGTCCGAACCTTTGCTCTCACACTGGACACAAACCGAACCGAACCATGGTTCAGTTTGATCCAAACTTAAACCACCTCTTTTGGTCCGATCAAAACTTGGCTGTTGGGTCCAGATCGTTTCACACCCGCTAATTTAAATTGGATCAAACTGAAAAGTCCAAAAGTCCGGACCAAACGGGGCAGGTGTGAAAACTGCGCAGACATTTGATCCGTTGTAACCGGAAAGTTTTAAGTAGTGAACTGTGCTTCCTTTGCTCATGTAAAGTATCTGAATGCTTCTCAACAGGATTGTTCGACCAGTTTTATGAAGCGACTCTCTGAGGAAAGATAAGTTTAGATTTTATTACCACATTTTTATCCTGCAGCGTTCATGCTAACACCTCGTTCTTTTGAGTTATTCCCACTCGTCCTCCTCGAATTTCCTCCCTCCTCTGCTGCTGCTGCACTCGTTTCTTCTCGCTGTGAGCTGTTATGTAACCTCTTTCCTCTTCGTCTCTCCATCCTAATAATTCTCTTTATGTATCCCTGCAGCTCCTCCTCCTCCTCCTCCTCACCCACACACACACACACACACGGAAATAAACACTTTGTTGTTGTCTTCGGTGACTAAAAGCTCGTCTCCGAATCTCACAGCAGCAGAAGCTTTTCCCAAAAAAAGAACTTGGCTGCTTTAAAAAGATCAAACGCAGAAACACTGGCTCGCTCCTGCAGGGAGGGGGGAGGATTTCAGGGACATGAAACAGGGATCCGGGCGTAGGACGGGTTTGAAAGTGTGTGTGCATGTGTGTGTGTGAGTTTTAAGCCTGCAGGAGCGACAGGATGGCAAAGTGATTAGGATTGTGGTTTAAATTTAGACATTTTGGGAGGTGCTGGGAGGATTTCTCTGCTTCTCTCCGTTGAAACCGGAGCAGATAACTTTAACTCGGAGGAGTGAAGCCAAATTTTTTCCTCTTTTGTTAAATTGCAGCTGCAGCCGTGCAGAACGTTACGTACTTCCACAAAATGTCTCGAGGGTAAGAAAGATATGTGATTTGAGTGGATGAGGGGGAGCCGTGTGTTTTTGTTGGAAGAAGAATTATAAAAAATCCTTTGAGGAAACACAAGTGGAAAGAATCAAAGAGAAGCAGAAAAAAAAAGGTGATGCCGTTCGTTAGCTTCAGGGATGGTGGGCGTTGATTTTTTTTTTAGAGGTGATCAAGCTAATTATTCAACATCCTTAATCCTATAAGGCAACTCAGATTCTTCTTTTCATGGCTGCTTCACTCAGCGCTGGATTTTTTTAAAACAGAAAGTCTGCTTCGTAAACTGTGAGGATGAAGTTTAACAGACAGGTGAAGAACTTCAGATGGAAAGATATTTTTACCTGTTAAAGGAAACTTTGAGTCATTTGTTCTTCTGTGCTTGTCAGAGGAGAAAGTAGGTATCGACTTGCTGAAGCTGCACTAAATTTAACAGCCTCTTCAGCTTCGCTAGCAGCTTGATGATAAAATTGGTTTGTCCCGCAACTTTGGTTCAGACTAAAATATCTCAATAACTTTTTTTTATAGTTTGCCATTAAATTGGGTTCAAACATTCATCTTGTCCCCATCTGGATGAATAAAAATAACTGCTTTGATGACTTCACATCTGTTGCCACCATCACATCAAAATTTAATTTGTCTTATTCCTTTTGTTTTTTGACACACGTGTAAAACTAATGTTCCTCAATCAGCCACAGCTGTTTCTGCATATTGTGCTTTTTAGCGGTTGTTAGCATGCTAACACAACAAAGCTAAGAAGCCACCATGTTCATTTTTACCTGCTGAGTCCACATTGTGGGCTTTGTTAGCATTCTGATGTTAGAATTTAGCTAAAAGTAGCAAGATCTGTCGTCCCACAGAGCGACAGCATGAGGTCAAACATCCTAATCCCCTTTTTTAAATGTTTTCCTGTTGTCCATATTCATTCTGTGAAGCCAAACATTGAGTCACTTAGTTAACACTGACACACAAAGAGCAGAACAAATCTAAAACGTGTTTCCTCCTCCATCACGTCGTTGTATCTTCGGCTTGCAGGCCCAGCCGCCCCTCCTCCCTCCACTCTTGCATGCATCCTAATCTCACCTCTCATGTTAATCTCACACGTCTTTATTAATCTTAATCTTGCTGAAGTGTTGACACTTTGTCTCACGCAAGGACTCGAGGTGTCCCTCACGCTGAACCCTGCTGGTTGGATTTCAGATGTTTCTTCAGGTCAGGCTGAAGAAGTTTATTTATGTTCTGAAATCTAAAATAAAATCAGGAGTCAAACACCAGCTGGTGTGAAACCAAGTTTAAGGTTTTATGTTGAAATATGACATAAATGAAGAGAGTAAAAACAATAATCTGCTAATTTAAAGCACTTTTATCACCTCCAAAGGAGGTGACTTACTGACTAATTCATTTGTATTGATTCTAAATATTAAAAGTTTATCATCAAAAGAAAAAAATCAGATTTTACTCTGAAATATTTGTGTTTTTGATGAAATTATTGTAAGTTGAAGCTTGAATCAGTCCAGCTTCAATGGATCTGATGATGCAAACATTGCTACCTCAATCACAAACACACACACACACACTCACACACACACACACATGCACACATCACCTTAGATTAGTAATTCCCATCTGTCTATAGTGATAGTGAGGTATTAGAGCTGAGCTAAATCTCTGAAAATCCCGGTTTATCACACCAGCGCATCCCATATTATCCTTCCCTGGACACATACACACATATGCACACACACACACTCGCACACACACACATCATTGTCTCAGCAGAGTGTGATGTGAAGGATAACTTGTCCGTCATCTCTGCAGCAGGTCAGTGGTTTGTGTCTCCGTCCATTTTCACAGTTCAGTCAGTGAAGCAGCAGCCATGTTGTTTTTCACCTTTCTGACGGGTTTTCAAAGCTTGAAATCTTCGTTTCTCATTTGGAGCCTGAAAATAAAAGGAAGGAGTTTGCTCTCATGTCTCACTTTAATAAGATAAAGTTTAAAAACAATAGATTCAACTGGATAATTAGAGGCGAGGTTGACTTTAAGATATCATTCCTGAAACTAACCAGCAGTCGTCAGTTTTCCAGAAACAGCGAAGTTATCATGTGATTTTCCTCTTCAGCGTCCAGTTTCCTGGGATTCCTGCAGCTCGTCCCGCTGCTGTTGAATTTTTAATTGGATCAATAATTGTACTGATGAATGGAAGCTCTATTTATAAAAAATGCTGATGCAGGACGTGGGCTGACAATGCAACGCTGACATATCCCACAATCCCACAGTGCACGGGCTCATTAACCTGTGTGTGCAGTTTTACACACAAACTGATGAAACGTGAGTCAGATTGAACCTTTTTTGTGTTTTTCACTCTGATTTTCTCCGTAGAAAACCTCGAGCTGAACTCCTGTCGAAGGTTTCTGGTTAGCATGTTAGCATGTTAGCTTGCTAAACTTGTTAAACGAGGTTTCGTCGTTAGCATCGAGCATCTGTGTTTCATTATAATGTGATTTTCTGGTTTTTATTGAATGTTTTTGTCCTCATGCAGGAAATATTCAGTGTTTTCAGTGGATTTTTATCAAAATGCACAATGTTGATGTTTCTGTTTTTTTATTTTGGAAGATAAGCAGAGTGAAGCTAATCAGTCTGCCAGCATGTGTGTATGTGTCAGGTGTGTGTGTGTGTGTATTTGCATTCGGAGCATTTCTAAACAGATAAGCAATGAAGTCTGAGTTATTATTGGTTTATCTCAGGCAGCGACACCTGTCTGACAAACACACACACACACAGGGTGACACACACACACACACACTGCGCTGTGTTTAAACAGAGGATGGAGCATGAATGTCAAACTCACATTAAGCGTTTGCTGAAAAATGCCTCCTGAAAGTGTGTGTGTGTCGCCTGCATCGCATACATGTGTGTATGAAATGTGTGTGCGTGTGTTTCTGTGTATATATGTAATATGTATGTAAATAAGGTGCAGCACCGGCCATGGACACACACATTAATCGCCGAGACGTCCGCTAGCGTGCCGAGTCCCTGTGGGTTTGATGTCAGGGAAGGTGACGTGTGTGTGTGTGAGTGTGTGTGTGTGTGTATCACTTCAGGCCTGTTACTTGTCCACATATAAATGACTTTACCTCTGTCCCTCCTCCTCCTCCTCATATTCCTCGTTTTTATCCAGTTTTTATTACTCTCACTTCCTGTTTTCCATCTTTGTTCTTCTGTTCTTCACCTCTTTTTTATTAGTTGTCATCTTCATATCTGTTTCTTCGTGTCTCACTCTCACCTCTTTGCATCTGCTTGATCTCCTCACTCCCTTTATTAAACCACATTTCCTTCTCGTTCGTCTCTTGCTTTGAATCGTCTTTAAATAACACGACTTCATCTTTTTTCCACATGTGGTTTTAAATAGAAAAGCAGCTTTGAAGCAGCGAGTGATGCAGCCGAACAACAGAGGAAATTACGTGCAGGAGGACATGAAATTAGCAGCAGATAAACTGACATTTTTCAGCCTCTTCCTCCTCGGTTCCTCGTCTCCTGGCGCATTCACAGCTCTGAATATTTTAATTACAGGTCGAACTCTGCATACGGCAGAAGTAATAATGATAATGAGACATTTAGAATCCGTTTGCATTCAAGGTTTCATTCATTAGAGGCCAAACACATATTATTCCTGATGCCTTTGTGTTGCCTGAAGCAAAACGTCTTTTAGCTGTGCATTTTTTTATAAGCAGCTTTCTCTTATAAAATCATAAAAACATTTTTTAAAAAAACCCAGAAGGCTTTTTATTACCACGTACAGTTTCTATGAAGTGTTTTTGTGGCCACCTGGCTGTCTGTGTCGACCTTACTTTAGATGATTTAATGTTTTCATAGACTCTTTCACCGCGTGTCTTAAAAAAATGAGCCGCCGTCTTTGTTTGGACGAGAAAAATATTCAGGAAATATTATAGAAACGCTTTAAAAACAGCCTTGAGAGCTTTTCACGCGTCGTCAGAGGGATTTATCTCCTCGGAAATCAAAAGGTTCGCTCTTTGAATGTTTGTAGAAGGAAATCCTGAGCGAACTGACGTCCACTCGACTCGTTTGGACACTTTTCTGTTGAAGCAAAGCAAAAAAAAAAAAGAAAAAATTGATATATACACATTTATTTAAGACTTTATGGAGGAAAACATTCAGATTTCGTAACACTGGAGACGAACGCAGCAGCAGACCTCCTGCTGAGAGACGAGAGCTCTGCTGGAGAAGTTTGCCTGCAGACACTGAGCTCCTCAAACACACTCGAGTGTTTAAACACACACACACACACACGCAGGCGTGATGTTCACACATTTACATAAGCTTCTTTAACCAGTAAGAGCTCATTTATGTCCTCAGAGACTCGTGTGTTTACAGACTCACACTGTGTTCAAACTGAAGCACAAACACTTCAGATTCGTACTTCAGTGGATCAAATTTGTAGCTTTTGAGTTCAAGTTGTGTTAATTTCATGGTCAGTGTTATTTATTTTAGTGTTTTTGTGTCAAAAAGTCTTTAAAACTTAAAAATAGTGTCCATGGAAGCTTATCAGAGAGCATTGTTATGTTTCAAACTGTTTTACTTGGTCATTAAACGCATCATATTTTATTTGTAATGATATAAAACCTGAAAATACAGACAACAACAAAATTATTATTATTATTTTTATGAATACTGTCATTTTGTTCTGTTGATAAAATGATGGATTACATAGAAAACTGGTTACAAATTGGTTGTTAAAGCTTTGATTTGCTGAATAAATGAAGCAAAACACTGTAACTTTTGTATTTATTCAAAGGTTTTTGCTGCCAAACAGATTCACAAACAAACAGCTGCATTCGGGGAGTTTTGTTCCATCACGAAATCACTTCAACTAAAAGTCAGATGAAGAGAAAAAGTCATAAAATGGGAGGAGTCAGACGATCAAACAGGTTTAAACAAACAGCAGATCGTTAAAATTAAAAAATTAAAACGTTTCTCTTTGTTCTTTACTGACATTTAGTTCGTCTTAACAAATGTTCTTCAAACTAAACCACAGCGACGCACACAAAACGTTAAAAGCAACAAACATAAACAATAATGTAACATGTTAAAGAGGTTAAATAATCCAAAATCCCGTCGGAGCTTCTCTGCACCTGAAGGCATCACTCAAACTGCCTGTTCAAAATTCCAAACAGCTGCTTTTATTACCGCCGTCCTGCAAACCTGATAACGCTAATTGCACCCAGCGAACACAAACACACCCCCATTCACCCCTGTCCTCACACACACACACACACACACACACACACACACACACACACTCCTCTCCGTTCGCAGCTGACAGCTCAGACTCGATTGCTGCTCCGGTGCTAATTCCTTATCTCTGCCTCCGAGCCAAACTCACTCGCTCTGATCCCTTTTTTTCTCATTAATGCCACTTAACTCCGGCTCTTCCTGCACTGACACCCCCTCACCCCCCCTCACCCCTCCTCACCCCCACCTCACCCCCCTGCTCCTTACCTTTCCATCCACCTGCAGACACTCAGCTGAATGACAATGCCACATTCAACACACTCTGCTCCTCCTTTGTCCCCCTCGTTTCTAACCTTTAACACTGAAACTGAAACACACAGATGGACTTTGAACGCATCGTCTGATATTTTTTTAACGTGGTTAATTTTTGTCTTTGAAACAAAATCTACATTTTTTTTACACATCTTTTTCTTTTCATGGTCAGTTTGTCAAGATATAAAGGTTGTCATCATATGAACTAAATAGGAAACAGTCACAGCATGAAGTTGATGCTAAATTCACTTTTATTTCCTTTTTTTAATTACAGGCTCAATTACAATTTGTCCTAATTATTAATGAACAACTGTCACTATCAGCTGTCAGTCATCAACATAATTTTTCATTTATTCTTCTGGTTGTTTCCAGTTCAAAAGTTCATCCTTGTTTAAATAATTTTTCAGATTTTATCATCCAGCACAAAGATAATCATTAATTTTCATTCTTATCTTTCATAAATACCGTAATTTCTGGACTATAAGCCACTACTTTTTTCCAACACTTTGAACCCTGCAGCTTAAACTACGATGCAACTAATTTATGGACGAATATAAACGAGAAAGTGTGTGACAAAGTAATTCTGAGGCTGTTAAATTCCGACACTGAAGAAGAAGCTTTAGT
>JAQMCX010000046.1:11462738-11480497 GCA_029814765.1 Acanthurus leucopareius
GTGAGGCCATTTTAACTGTGTTTATGCGTGTATCTCTGTGTGTGTGTGCGTGTGTGTGTGTGTGTGTGTGTGTGTGTTTGCAGACTGGTTTGTTGTGTCTGGCGGCTTTTTTCAAAGTTCCTGAAAACAAAACGGAGCATTTCAGCGGATGATCTGCTGAAAGGGGATGCTTTTAATTTGAAAAGGGTTTTTCCCAGGCTGCCATTTGGTGGATGAAAGGTATCATTATTACTGTTGGTGGATAAAGGCTGTGATGGAGTTATGACTCATGTTCAGCTGTTTTAAAGTGTATTGAGGCTTTGAGACTCAACTTTAATGAACATCATCAGAACAAAATACTCTGAAGCCTTTTGAAGTTTATTTTGTCGACTGTCGGGTCGGAAGAGAAAAGGTCGTCTCATCGTGTTGTTCAGACGTTTCTTCATACTGTAAAGAGCGGAGGTGTTTGTGAGGGTTAAATTAAAAAGAGGAAACGAGTCTGAGTGTCTTTCCTCCGTCAGCACGCGTCTCTTTAACCTGTTGAGCTCCTTAAAACCTGCTGACACGACGCTTTCCAGCCGGCAGCAGAAATGACACATTGTGATGAATTATGATAACACGCTTAGTTTCTCTTGGACCTTCGGCTGCGACTTCGGCAGATTGCCCGTCGGTTTTGTGTTTTGGCACCTGGAAAGATTTCACGGTCAGACTCGATGTCGTGTTTCAGGCTTTTCAACACTTCTGGTTGTTGTGTCGTTCTCATTGATTTACTGAACTGATCTGCAGGACATGAAGCCTGATGGAGTCGGGAGGCCTGAAGAAACCTTGTGAGACGTTCACGTCAACAAGGAAATCAAACTGTTAGAAAAAGGTGCAAAACAATTATGAAGAGAAACAGCAGGTACGAACAGTTTCAATGGATTTTAATTCAAAACCTCATTAATCTAAAAACGTCTCATTAGACAGAAAGAAAGTCTGTTATTCCACAACAAGCTCCTCCTGCTCCAAACATACAGATTCTTTTTGGAGTTTATCAGCCTGATGTTGAGTTCAGGTTTGGTTTGGGTTTGGTGTTTTATGTGAAGACAGAAAGGCGGCATGTCGTCAGTAAAACCTCGGCTGATTCAGGACAAGCTGAGCATCACAGGGAGAGTTTGTCTCTGTGGAGCGACGAGCTTTTGTTTCAGGTTCACAGGCTGAAGGACGGAGAGGATTTTGGTCTAACGGGACTTTTTTGGGGGGGTTTGTTAAAATGGACGGTCAGAAAAAAACCACAGAAAAGACTCAGATCTCTTTGGGTGTCTCAGCCCTGTGGCCCCTGTGTCGGTGGGCTGGGGGCCCTTCACAGGGGCCCATTGTCTCTTAATCCCTCCATGGTTGCACTGTGTCTTCTCTCGGCATTCAAACAAGCTAACAAGCTCGCCGTTTCCTCGCTCGGCAGCGTCTTTGCCTCACAGTAAACTCTGAAAGTCAACCTGCACCCACGAAGGCAAACGGCACAGAGTGATGAATCGACTCGTTCTCCTCGTGGACTTTGTTCCCACATTAACACGGCGACCCGGTTCGAGCTCGAGTTCGAGTTCCTGTCTGCATGAGATTTATTCAGGCGTTTTGGTTTGCTGAGGACCCGAGCGAAGCACTGAGGGAGAAAAGGAACGAGTCCGACAAGCGAAGCCGTGTTCTTCGGTTTGTTTGTTCAGTAAATTGCAGTGATTCGATTAAAGTCGACACTCAGGCTGTTCAGGCAAAAAAAATCCCCAAACTTATTGCTCCCAGTTGGAATTTGAATTTAATTATAAGGCTGAGTATCAGATTCGTCACCTTGTTTTGGGAACATGTGTGTGATCCTTCACTCATTCACCTCGCAGACAAACGTGTTGTGAAACAATTTAATTTCTGTTTTGTTCAGATGATGCAAATTACAGCTGCAGGGTCGAGACCGAACATTTCACACCAAGTTTTAAGAGTCTTTGCAAACAGAAAAATCTCTTTAAATCAGCGGATCAGCAGAGAATCTGTTACTGTGTTTGATGTCTCACTTGAGCTCTGAACTCTTTGTGTCTGTTCTTTTCTCTGTTTCTCTCATTGTAAATGTTTTGGTTGTTTAATAAATGGGACTCTGCTCGTGTTGTTGGTCGAGTCAGTGTTTGAAGCCTCTGAGGTCATCTGGTCTCCTCCAACATGAATGTAAACATCTTGAATTCAAGTTTGTACAATTATTTAACTTCAGCGTTTACTGTTGAATTGATTTATTTGAATTAAAAACAATTTAACTACAAAATACACATAAACATGTGGAATGCGTCTTTCCTTTGATTAATGTTGTTAAAGTTTAACATTCATCAGAGTGAAATATCTGCTGGAGGGTTTGTGTGACGTTCATCATAAGTCCTCAGAAGAAGAATCCACTTACTTTAGTGTAACTTTTATTTAGTCCCATAATTTGTGTAAAAATCCCACTTTAACTGCACTTTACATGAGTATGAAAGCTGTAAACAAAATGCTAACATGCTCAAAATTGCAATGCTAAAATGTTGAATGAACTGTGTCATTATTTAACATGTTACCATGCTAACGTCTGCTAGCTAGCAGTAAGAACAAATACAGCAGAGGTTGATTTGAGTGACTTCAGTTTTTCTGGTATTTTGGTCACAAAATAAGTTAAAGTTTTGACCTGATGAAAACCAGAATAACCAAAGTTATTGTAATTCATTCTGAGGGGAACGAAGATGTTTGCAGAAACACCTGAGGGCAAAACATCCAGAGCTGCTGAGATGTTTAAGGGCATAGCAGAGTCGAGTTTCCTTCACGACGAAAGAGAAAAAGTTAAATCTTGTGTTTTAAAACTCGTTAAACAACAAATCTAACAAACCTCCACCTTCCACCCTCTCGTTCTTCCTGCAGCCAGCTGGAGTCCAGACTGTGATGTGACCAGCTGCTTCCACCTTCTTCCATCTTTCTCTCCACGTTGCTGAAGATCAGTCAGAGATGGCGGCGGTTTTTGGTGCCGCCCTGCAGGCAGCAGGAGGAATCGCAGCTGGAGGAGTGAAGCCTCTTCAGTTTCTGACCGTGTGTCTCGTCTCGTTGCTGTGGCTGCAGCCTGCAGACTCCAACCCTCCTTCAGATGCCAAAACCTGGAGCCAGACGGGGCCCCGGCTGCAGCTCTCCCACTCAGGTAGGAAGCACGTCACCTGGCTCTGCTCTTTCACAATAAGAGCGTTGTTTGATCAACTGAGGTGACTGATTAATGAATGAATGATCGAGGTTTAAGGAAGCTGCTTAACACAAACTTAATCACCACAGCAGAAAAAAACAGAAGCTGCGTTAAAAAAAATCCTACACTGTGAAAACAGAAACTCACCTTTTCCAGCAGACACACACACACACACACACACACACACACACACACACACACACACACACACACCTCCTGCTCTGTAAATCTGGCCTCAAACCAGAAGATAATTGGGTTTATTTTAAGGTCCATCTCCCCCTCATGACAACAGCGGGGGTGTCGCCCTCATGGGGGCTGGCTGGATCAGATTACCGGCCCAGTGATCCATCAGTGTGAGGGCTTACAGACGTAATCCTGATGTTAACAGCTGGATCAGAGCCTCATCTGTTTCAGTCCAAAGATATCGATCATGTCTGATGTTCAGATCTGAAGTCCTGGTGTGAATCCTGATCCGTCTCTGCAGGGAACTGCTTGTTTTCTCCGTTTGAATTCTGAGTTTTGGAGCTTTTTTCTTCGTCGAACCTCCAAACTGCCAAACAGACGAATAACAGACTGAGATCATTTCTTCTGTCTGCACTTAATGTGCTTTTTATTGCCAATAACTTCTCTCATTTAAACACTTCATGACTAATTTACAAGTTTTTATCCCCGTTTAAAGAGCAGCATTAGTCACGAATGTCTTTCGGGGAAACACATAAAGATTCGGGATGAATGGTGTTTGTAACTTCAGTTTCGGTGAAGAATCGTGGACTTTTCAGGCTGTTTGTGCTCAGAGACAAAACGTCTCTGCCGTGTTTCTTTCTTTGATTGTTTTCACATGAAAACATGCCTTTCATACTTTTACTTCCTCTTCTTTACTTCTTGATGCGGTGCCTATCAGCTGACGTCCCATCCTGTAGTCCTGACTCTAATGCTGAAAGCTGGATGTGAATCTGATGAAACTGAGCCGGTGGATTGTCTCCCTGCTGTCGTGATGTCTGATTTTAGGGCAGTCTGTCTCCAGTTAAAGGTTTCAGCTGCACAGTCGTCGTCTCAGCGGACGTGTTGCTGTCTGAGGGAACTTTAATACACATTATAAAGGTCAGTGAAGTAACGTCTCTGTGACACAACGTTCAGAGCAGCTCGGTGGATGTTGTAACCAGAGAAATGTTCTCCAGCAGACTGTAAAATCACTGTCTCTCTTCATGTTCGTCCCGTTTCCTCGAGTCTCGGTGGATGTGAACAGCAGAGGCTTTGTTGCAGTGAAGCAGGAGGGAATAAAACGGCAGATTAACAGATTAACAGCACGGAAAGTGAAGCTGTGTTGATGAGAGCGCAGGCGCCCGTAAACGCTCGCATTATTATTTATCATCTGCTCTGCTGTTTTAAACTTCACCTGCGGCGAGCGGCCGTCATGGGCGAGCAGATCCGAGGTTATTACAGGTCGAACTTGTTTCCCCTGTTACGACACGTCATGAAGGTTCGCTGAGCGTCGAGCAGAAGCTGCAGGAGCTTCTTTGGTTTCTGCTTCCTGCAGTTAAACAACAGTTTCAGTCTGCAGAGAAGATGCATCTTCAAGTTTGCAGACATCAGATGAACGGAGTTATCATGTTTTAAAAGGATCCAAATTTATCCCATTTATTAACATTTTGTTTTTTCCTACAACCTGCTTTGTCAAGTTGTTGTTATTCAAGTCACAAGTCTTTGCACTCGAGTCTGAAGTCAAGACAGACGATTAAAACTTCATAAAAAGCTGCAGACAAAAAAAATCCTCTTTTTTTTATCCAAAAATGAAAAAACCTTTGTGTTTCTCCTAAAGTTATGACAATAAAAAGACTCCTGGTCATCAGCTCACACACTCGAATCCCCGGTGAAGTCATCCACACACACTCGCCGTCTCTCTAACACACTTCTGTTTTCCGAACGTTTGCTTCCAGTTTGGCAAACATCAACACCAGCAAAGCCAACAACTGTTTCCTCTCCGGCAGCAACGAGCTCAGGGAGGCGGCTCTCATTGTGTCAGTGAGTGAGATGTTTGTCGAGTGAGCAGCTTCAATGAGTGAATGAATGAGTGAATGAGTGAGTGAGTGGATAAATGAATGAATGGAAGCACTGAAGCAGCGACTGTGTTGTTCCGAACAATTCCTGTTTTGTGTCCAAAGCTGGTGGGGGAGTGATTGCTCACGACATGACGGGATCATGACGGACAGACACATTCAGAAACACTGAACAAATGTTTGCAGCAAAAAGGAAACTTTGTATTAAAGGTTGAGAAATCTGAACGACGCAAATCCCAGGAAACTTCGGATTTTTAAATGAGAAAGTCATTTTGCAAATATCGTGTAAATGTCAGACTGAGAAACTTGTGAGAATGAACTTTTTATTTGATGGATTTCAAGACAAAGAGCCTGAAAACAAGAAGCTCTTCAGCAAAGAACTTCCTGAAGGAGCCTGAACAACACTTTAAAAAATTCAACACACTTTAAATAAATAATAACAGATTTCTCAGTTTAAACATTGTTGTATATTTTTTTAGTTGTGTACATAAATTATCCTAAATGTTCTTAACAAAGAAAGTTGTTTTTTTGACATTTTAATGCAGAAAAGCTGCAGGTCACGAGCTCAAGTTTCCAGTTTTTGGGTTTAAAAAGAGGCTCATGACCCCACAGAGTGATCGGTTCAATCTGCAGCTCTGCTTTATGGATTGTTTTAGCTTCTTTCAGCTCGTTGTTTTGGTTCAGAGGCGCAACAGGCAGCTGTTTTTCTACTTACAGGCTTTAAACAAGCTAACAAGCTAACAAGCTAACAAACCGCAGACACAGTCAGCAGCTAAAGAGCAACATGTTCGACTCAGGAGTTGGTGGAGATCAATAATGAAGCTTGAGGAGTGAAAATATTGGATATTATTAAAATTACACAAACAAGGTAAATGATCGTATATGATAAATGATAAATAATCATGACTCAGCAGCTTGTTGCAGATGTTCCCCACGGTCCGTCCGTGACGCCGATGCTAAATGAAATATTTAAACCCAAACAGCTGTTTTTCTGGCAGCAGCGTTACATCACACGGACACTTCCACATGTGTCACGTCTCAGTTTACACACACCGACCGCGGTGACAAATGAAGCATCTTCAGCTGCCAGATGAGTCTCTCAGAGTGGAATTAACTATGAAGTCACGAGGATGTGAAAAATGTGTTTTTGTGATGAACTTTAGAAGAAGATTTATGTTTTTTCTGCTGATGATCGTTTCCCCTCGAGAGAAACTGACCTCAATTTTCTCCATTTTCCCCAAATAGTGAGAATTTAATGACATCATACCTCGTCATGTGATGGATTACATGGTTAGAGGTGTGTGTGTGTGTGTGTGTGTTTGTGTGTTCCTGGTATAACCACCAGTAGCTGCAGACTCGGTCTTCAGGCCGTAAAGTGAAGCAGTGAACTCCAGTTAATGAAGAAACGAGCTTCTCTCGCTGCGTTTGTAGCTGCAGGATCCAAAGCAGAGAGACTATTAAGGTTTTATAAGGCAGATACTCAGACATGAGCTTCAGGGGCAGTGGACACACACACACACACACACTCACACACACACACACACACACACAGACTCACACACACACACACACACACACTCACACACACACACAGTAACTCCTAACATATAAAGTCTTTTAAACTCGTTCTTCTCTTTCTGTTTTCTTCTCTGTGCCTCCTCTTCTTGACTGGATTGTCTGAGTCTATTTAAACTTTTTCTCTCTTATTTTTAAACTCACTCACACACTCTAAATACAGTTCAACACACACACACACACACACTCACACACACACAGAGGGACGGAGTGTGTGCGTCACAGATGACCCGGTGTCTGACCTGAGCAGGAATCCAGAGAGACCAGCCCTCATCCTGCAGGGAGACACAGTCTGTTAGCCTTTAACCCCACCAGGAGAGTGTGTGTGTGTGTGTGTGTGTGTGTGTGTGTGCGCCTGTGTGTGTGTGTGTGTGTAGAATAAAAACAGACAAATACAAAGAGAAGAACAAGTGGTGGAGGAGCATAAAATGTGAGTTTTACCTGTAACTTTGCATGTCTGAACACACTTTTGTTGTTTCCTGGCTTCCAAAAGACACACACACACACACACACGCACACACAAGCACGCACACACACACATTTTAAAAGTTTTGGCTTTCACATTTGCAGAAATGCTTTAACTCCAAACCAACTCTGTCTGCCAACCTCACATGTAGAAATCATAGATATGAACAAAAGACTCTTGTTTTGCTTTGA
Organism: Acanthurus leucopareius; assembly: GCA_029814765.1. Lineage (NCBI taxonomy): Eukaryota > Metazoa > Chordata > Actinopteri > Acanthuriformes > Acanthuridae > Acanthurus > Acanthurus leucopareius. The sequence goes on from JAQMCX010000046.1 coordinate 11,470,221, forward strand.
TCGTTTTCCAGAAACTCTCCTGCTCTTTTAAAACTCCGCCCGCGTGATGCTCGAGGAAACGCCAGGCAGCTTTCTAAAGTCTGACATCAAGAGTTGAGAATGTTTTTTTAATTTCTCATGTGGATTTTTTTCATCGTCAGAATCTTTGACTTTATTTTCAGAAATCAGCAGTAGATGTTCGAGTGTGTCGGCTGGTGAAACGTCTGCGTTGGTTCAGCGACGGTTTAACGTCTCTGACAAGAGTTTTTCCTGCTCAGGTGGAATAAATCCAAGGAAAACACTCTGACCTCATGTGGGGCTGTGGGCTGGGAACTCTGCAACACACACACACACACACACACACCCACACACACACACACACACACACACACTCACACACACACACACACACACAGAGTGATAGCTGTGACAGCACCAGGCCAACTGGGCGAAAGCGCTGTAACACACACACGCAAACACACACATGCACCCTTACACACACAGAAACACAGACATACACACACTCACAGACAGGCACACACAGGCACACACACACACACACACACACACACACACACACATTATTTTGATATCTGATCTCTCGGCCTCGTATAAAAACATCATGTTCTCTACATGCACACAAACATCCAAATATCATTTTGACAGCAGCCTGCAATGACACACACACACACACACACACACAGTTACCCTCAGACACACACATCTGCAGCACACATGTGGTTCGGTCAAACGTGTGTCGCTCCGTCTGTCGTTCGTTTCACTTTCAGATAAACTCAGAAGAAACTCGACGTGTTTCTGTCAAAACTGATCTGAATCTCTGTGAACGACAACGTCAACAAAACGACAAACTGCGGACGTCACGTCAACGAGGAGTCAGGAATGTGACCTGTGTGTGTGCGTGTGTGAGTGTGTGTGTGTGTGTATCTGCTTGACTGTGTGTGTGTGTGAGAGAGAAAGAGGGTAAGAAAACAGAAAGAGAGAGAAAATGTAGAAAGGTTACACTCACATACCTACTGTAATGTGACCTGTGAGTGTGTGTGAGTGTGTGTGTGTGTGAGTGTGTGTGTGTGAGCGTGTGTGTGTGTGTCCGGTGCAGTCTCTCAGGAGGTGTTGCTCGTACCTTGCAGTGTCATGCTGTGAACCTTGACCTTTGACCCCTGTGTGATTATAGTGAGCAGATTTAGGAGACGAGGGTGAAGAGAGAGAGACGGCAAAAAAAACAACAGAAGAAGAAAAGAAGGGAGAGAAAAACTGAGAGAGAAGAAGAGAAAACAGTGAAACTTTGAGAGAAGAGGGAAAGAGAAATGTTTCAGGAAGGTGTGGTGTCAAAAAGGAGGCGAGGAAAGAAAAGAAGAGCTGGAAAGGAAGGAAGGAGGGAAGGAGGGAAGGAGGGAAGGAGTGATGGATGGATGACACAGTTTCTGAGGTTTCGTGAGGTTAATGAACCCGTCAGCCACCTGAGATGAAACAGAACTGAGGAGGTGAAGAAGGAGAAGGTCAGAGAGGCAGAAACTGCTGTTAATTAAATCTGTGAGTGTGTGTGTGTGTGTGTGTGTGTGTGTGAGTGTGTGTGTGAGAAAGAGAGAAGAAGAAGAAGAAACAGGAAGTGAGCTGATTGAACATTAATTTCTCTTTTTGCTTCGTTTAATTTATATATTAACAAAAAGTTTGAGCCTCGTAACGTATTTGAATTTGATCGGATTGAAAATTATTTAAACGATCAAATAATTTTACATTTAGTGCAAATTAAGAAGAAAAACTGAGTGTTTTGTGTCGTTAACAAAGTAAAAAGTGGAGGCTCATGAAGCTGTTTGCTTTGTGACTTTCTGTTTGTTTGTTTGTTTGTTTTTTCTTTCCACATGATACTGACATAAATAAACTTTTAGTTTACAATAATTTGTAAAAGCGTGATGTTTTTCACATCTTTAGTTTATTACATTTTTCTTCATTTTTGTGTTTATATTCTATTTCCAGGCTGTTACAGAATCACATTAACTATTTAAACCCACTTTGGTCTCATTGCAGTTATTTAACGACAGATCTGCTTATGTTTGCAGTTAAAGAGAGTGAGGAGGATGTGCAGATGTATGCGCACACACACACACACACACACACACACACACACACACACACAGTCACTGGTTAACGTTGCACAGTTGGAAGCTGACAGACGCCGTCGATCTTTAACTCGTTACCTGATAAGAGACCGCGGTTACAGATAAGAGCAGATTAAAGCTTGTAGATGAGCCCCATGTGCTGATAGCAGGGTTTACATCTCACACACACACACACACACACTCTCACACACACACACACTCTGGTGATTATCTGAGGGAGGTTTGTAGAAGTTGTAGTTCTCACAGTCAGCTTTGTGTTTTTGGGGTCAGAAGTCAGAAGAAGAGTTTTTTACCTTCATGATGCTCGTCAGCCGTTCAGGACGTTCAGGGAGGAGATGCAGCTGTGAGAGGAGCAACTCTTCATGTCTGCTCCTGCACTGGTGCAGAGTGACACACACACACACACACACACACACGCACATACACGCACACACACACTTTGTTCTGCTTGACTTACTTTGACACCTCGCTCTGTTTCACCTCAGGTGTTTACCAAACACTCTGCAGCACTTCAGCCTCCTTTAAAGCACTCATGCATGGGCAAGTGTGTGTGTGTGTGTGTGTGTGTGTGTGTGTGTGTAGAAGATATGTTCCCCCACAGATGGCAAAGATCTGATGAACTTTTGAACTTTTTGTCAGTGAGAAACTGACTAAATTCGTTGAATTGTGCCGTTTTTGTCAGCAGTCGGACTTTTTCAGCTGAACACACTCGAGTTTAAATCCTCACAGATCGTCAGCAGCTTCAGAATTAAAACTGAGAGCTGAATAATTTTCACAGCCCAGACTGAAGCATCATGTCCCTCTAGTTTTCTGTAACTTTCAGGTTCGTATCAGTTTCGTCTGTGTGATCAGTCGAGGAGAAGCTGCACAGAAACGACCAGCTCGGATCCATCTGAGCTGCATTTGAACAAAACCACATTACAACCTGTTTGTGTCTGCAGGAAGAAATGAAGACTTCAGGCTGCAGCTGAGAATCACTTGTGTCAACTTGTTTTTCTGAAGAAGCAAATACAATAAACTTTGGGTGATTTTCTCACTCAGGATTTTCTCTTTGGCACCAACAAAACTGAATATGTTTTGTATATTTTTTGCTGATTTCTGGGCCTGAATCTTCACTGTGTCAAAGTGTTTCTTTACTATCTGATAACATATTTCCTGAATGAAACTTCTCCACAAACAGGACAGAACAGGAAGCCTTTTGCAAAAAAACTGATGCAAAACTCTTAAAATCTCACAGCTCCTCGTGTTTAGGTGACTTTTATCGGACGGAAACCAAAGATTTGTGATGAGTTTGAGAGAATTCGGTGGATTAAACTGGAAACACGTGTTTGAAAAACTCTGAGGAGGCAGAATGATTCATGACAAAAAGACATTTTTCTTGCATGAGGCACATTTGTGACCCAGCATGCACTTGTGTTACGTAACAGCCGGGCACGGTGGCTGCACGCTGCGTGTGATTATTTGTGTAACGGTGTCAAGATTTCCAGATTACAAGATGCAACACGTGAACAAGATCTCTTTTGGAAACGCTGGATGTCTTTTTTCTCTCTTTCTGTGGAGGAAACTTCCCCTGCTTCCTGTCTTTGTGTGAGGCCAACGTAAACACACGTCACACACATCACGAACAAATCTCACTTATGAACACACACACATGAAATTGGTATTATTATAACCCTGATGGATCCCTCAAAGGCTGAAAACTGGAGCCTCTGACTTCATCCATAACGTGACCGAGTGATCAGCAGATCATCAGCAGATCCACATTTCTGCAGGGATCCGGTTCTAATGACCCGAGTTCATCGACCTCGCTGTCACTTCTCCCATAAACAGCATGAGTGAGGAGACAAACACGAGCAGAAACACTCCTCATTGTTCCTCGTTTCACTCCCGGGGAGACAGAGACGAGCTTTCAGCTTCGTCCTCGACAGCAGATTAGCAATAAAGCTTTTAATCTTGTACAGTACATTTACAGTAAGTTCTCTCCGTCATGCTGATAAATACACCGAAGCACTTACGTCCATGACGGAGATTGTGCAACAAAGCTGAGCCTTCACTTTGCTTTCAGACAGGACAGGAGATAAAGTTCTCCTCTCCTCTTTTTTCCTTGTATGTACATTTTTCGGACCATATTTTCTTCACCATGTTAGAAAAGAGTCGGCCTTCCATCCGTCGCACGCAGGCAATATATGTGATTAATGCAGCTGCTGTGGAAGGTGAAGCATTTCAGCCAATTCTGCTCTGAAAGCTCGAGGCTGAAGTCTCGAAGCTGAAGTCACGCTGCGTTCCCACAAATCTTCCTCCTCGCCCGGGCTCAGCAGACGGCAGCGGCAGCGGTGGCGACCATCAGAAACCTTTGTGCTGATGCGTCCGTCCTGCAGCTCCCTCCCACTCTTTCTGTTCATGTTGAGGCAATAACAGAAAAGAGTTATTGATGCACATTTTTCACGTCCGCAGCAGAGTTGCATTACTTTGCTGATAAGGAAGAAAGTGATCAGTTTTCCGGAGAGGTGCTGTCAGTGAACGCATCCCACCGGCAGGAATTCATTCCAGCTGCTGTAAGTGAGCTGTTAGTCCTCCTTTGTTGTATTTATGATCCTTATGGCTGTTGGCGTGTTTCCATCCTCCCGTCCATGAAAAACAAACGTACACATCATGTTGTGGGAGGCGGGACAGTGGCGGCGACGTCCCCTGTGACAGGAAGCCGCAGCTTTTATGGGAAACATGGTCCTAATTTTGAAGGACACAATCCAACACCTTGTAAAGTGAACTCCAACATCACTCCTCTTCCTCTGCTTTCATCTGTTCTTCATAATTAAAGAGTGGAGATGCTGCTTCTGTGCACTGGTTTATGTTTAACATGGAGTTTATTCAGCGGCGTGGTGCTTTTGTGTTTGCGGCTGCAGCGAGTGTGGTGCGATAATTCAGCAGCAAACTGGGCTCATGTTGCTTTTGTATCTGTGGTGTTGATGGTCCTCCAGCCTGTGATTTACCTTCCCTCTGATGTGGGTCGCAGCCTCTGTCATGTTTACATCACAGCTGTGACACTTTAGCACCTTTAAACAGCCTGTTCAAGGTGAGAAAACTGCACCTCACTGATCTGTGAGAGTTACAACGAGGGTCTGGAGGTCGATGTTGTTTCCAGCAGTACAGGCAGAGACGTATCATCACCAAAAAAAGGCCGAGCTGGCAGGTGAGACAGGTGTGAAAAATGTTGATGATGTGTTAAGTGTGTGAGCAAAAGTTAGCAGCTAATGCAAAGAAGAAGAAAAGGAAAAAGTCTCCAAAAACGAGTCTGGGAGCTTCTGACCATCTGAGCATTTAACAGGGACAGTAAATGATCATTATGGCCACTTTATTGTACTGTTATTGCTTTGAAATCACGACTCTTTAACACACACTCTGGGTGAGATGATGCAGATATTGTTTAAAACAAAGTTGATATAAAGACGGAGGTTTGTCGCAGCAGCTTCATGAGATCTCTGCGTCAAAAGGAGCTCCGATTCTTCAAACTGCAAAGAGAAAAGTTCACGGTATCTCTGCTTACATTAGTAAAAGTCAAACTGATCCTGCCGCAGTTGAATCAGTTTATTTGTAGGAGGATAATAAACTGGTGGATGATTATTATAATAATCCACTGACAAATTCTGTGTCAGTGGTTTATTAAATATGAGGTGATTGTTAAGGTCTCAGTACAAAAGCCTGATATCAGCCTCAGCTTCAGCTGCCAGAAACACACATTTCATACATCAACACTTTCACTTTTAAGCTTCTCCAACAACAACAAGCGATGAAACTAGGCTTAGAACAAAGATTAAAACTGTTCAGACAAAAACAGATCATCCTCCATCAGACCGAATCTTCTTCTGAACAAAAGCTGTTTAACGAGCTGCAGTTCAGTGAAAAATACCAGTGTGATTTCCCATCATCCTTTGCTCCTCAATAAGGCCAGAAACTGTAAAAATGTAAAGGCTGTTTTTAAGCTCTGCTGAATCTTGAGATTTCGGGCCAGTTTGCCTCATTAAAATGTCTCTTTTAGACTCGTGAGAACAAAAAATCAAAATACTCAGTTCAGTGTTTATTTTAGCTCAGATTTTCATTCTGGAAAAGTTTCACATTTAATTCAATTGTCTCATTTGCAGATTTAAACATGTAAGAAAACAGAACTTGTAATAAAAACAGTTTTTTTAATGTAAGTGATCAACTGCAGCAGTTTGTTGATGATTTCTGTGAGTTTGCAGAGACTCACCTGTGTGCAGCCGCTGCGTCTTTCTGCCGATAAACAAACCTGACAGCTTTTTACTGGACAACGAGATTCAAACGGACCAACAGTGAAAGAATGAAACAAATGAGGAGAAGAGTCTGACAGGCTGAAGCTCTGCAGGAGGCGAACGAACGAACGAATGAACGAACGAACGAAAGAAAGAACGGCGTCGTCCTGATGATTTACGAGCTTTTCTGAGTTGCAGCTTGTTGGTCAGAACAAGCTGCTGCCTGCTGAAGAAGATTTGTGGGTTTAGTTTCAGGGAGAGTCTGTGGTTTGGACAAGAGGGTGAGACAGTGAGAGTGAGACAGGCTTCGACACAACTGAGTTATTATGCCTGTGTGGGTGTGTGTGTGTGGGTGTGTGTGCATGTTCTCAAGAAATGTATTATGCAGATTTGCAGTTGCGTCCAAGTCAGATTCCCTGAATATCTCAGCCGTCTGACCTGCTTTCAGGGTGTAAAACCTCTAAAACTTCTAGTTCTGATTTGTTTTGTGCTGCAGCTTTAAATTCATATTTTATCATCGCAGTTTTTTGAACAAAAGTTTGATTTTATAAAGTTGATTATTTGATTATAAAGTTTGATCATAGAAAGTTTGTTAAAATGTCTGAAGCCTGGCGACAAAACAAAAGTACGACACAACATCAGGTTTAATAGACCTTCATCTTTCCAGCAGCAAAACTCTCCGTTAATGAATCAGGTTTGTTGTCTTCACTCGTGCATCAGGTCAAAGGTCAGGGTTCATGTGCAGGTCAGAATTTGGTCTTTTCTTAAATATTTTTCACATCTTTAGTTTATTTTCTTAAGTAATTTGTTAACTGCAGAGTCCAGCAAGTTTGACTAAACCTGCTGTTAGAATCTGAGTAAATTTCTGCAGCAACAATCAGGTCAAAGTTTGTAAAATAAGAAAAACCTGCATCATTTTGGAGAAAGAAATCAGTCAGGAACTGGAAGCTTTGAGGTCAGACGAGCTGTTTGTTCTGTTGCCTCTGAATTTTTTATATTTTAGCTCACCGTTTGTTGTGTTAATGAAACAAATATCTCATCCTAAAGACCAGAACAGATGGAGGTTTCAGCTGTGAGGATTTCGGGCTGACGGGAGGTTTGGATTGCTCATAAGTATGTGACGGTTTTATTGGTTGGAGGTTTGATTCATTCGTGGTGCTGCAGCATGAAGTCACCGTCAAAACAAAACCGAGAGGGCTGCAACTTCAAGATACTGTCAGAACGGTTTAATCCAGGCATTTATTGTGAAATCTCTGCATTTTATGGAATTAGAAAATTGGCAAAAATGTGAAAGTCATTTTTCTTTCTGTCTTGTTAAACTGAAAGATGAAACCAGTCAGTCACTTTGCCAGAATATGTAAGAAAGATTGTGGACGAATATAAAAAAGTCGCATTTTTCTGATTAATATCAGCTGAAATATCCAACGATTTTGGAAAACTCTTTAGCAGTTGTTGGGACTGTTGTTCACGTTAGAAGGTTTATTTTGGTGGATCTTCATTTATTCTAACAGTTTTAAATGTCTTTATCTCTGCAGCAGGTGAAAACTGAATTATGAGGATTAAAAATTATTAAAATGTTCTCAATAATCCAGTTTGAGACACAAATTAACATGACTCAGTAAGAAACTGTGATGTTACGGCAGCATGAGATCGACCTTCCTTCATATCTGAGTGTAAAATTAACTGTAATAATCAGTTTTGCAGCTAAAACCCTGAACTGTGAGCAGAGACTCTGACTTACAGCCGACAGTCAGACTGAGGCTTTGTACTGAACTGTGTGTGTGTGTGTGTGTGTGTGTGTGTGTGTGTGTGTGTGTGTGTGTGCGTCGGCTCCGTCCCATGAGACCAGGTGAGCAGCAAGGATGAGAGATGATGCTTTAATTGCTTTTCCTCTTTCCTCCAGGTTTCCCTTATTCCATCCTTCATTGTCTGTTGTCTCAGCAATGTAACACACACACACACACACACACACACACACACACACATGCACACACACCTTGGTGCTGCTGCAGAGGATCTCAGGGATTTCATTCACGTCGTGGTCGAGTCTTTTGCAGCTGAACCTTGTTCCTGCAGTCAGAGTCCATGAACGTCTTTGTCTCTTTGCTTTAAAACCGTCACAGAAGTTTCTGATCCAGTTTGTGTTTTTTCCTGTTTTACATACTGGATTTACTCTTATGTACTCGATTACTTATGATGTACTGAAACAATAGCCAATCAGAACAATCACAAATTTATCTGCTTTAACTTTAATTTCTCAAGTATGAGGATTTTCTTCTTCTTGCAGTGCAACGTTGTAAAAAGGCGTTGAGAAGATTTTGCAATCAGGCTTTGCAGTTCTTTCTCGTTCACATTGAACACAGTTTAATCCAAATGATGGATTTTCTCCTCTGACATTTTAAACGCTTGTAAACAAGTTTAAAGTTCACAGATTTAAAAAAAAAGCTGAGTTTTGAAGGTGACGGAAGCTACATGAGGGATTTATCCGGCATTGTGTGCTGTGTTGAAGTTCACTATCTCCTCTTTAGACGGAATTTAAGCCAAGAAAGACGGGATTAGGCTCCGGCTTTATCCCTTTAGAAAGAAGTGTGAATGTCATCAGCTGCATCTGAAATGTGTTTCCAGAGAATCCGTTCGTTTTTTACGCTCGGCTTGCTTCCTTCGAAGGACGGTCTCTGCCTCCCAAATCACTTCTAAACGGCTCCCTCGTTAAGCCGACATATTGCTCCCATTCCCAGCCAGAGCCGTTTCAATTAGCTAATGAGAGTCGGAGAGCCGGAGGGAGGAGGCTGCGATGCTGAAGGTTGGAGCTGGACGGAGGGAGACGAAGCACCTGGTCTCATCTGCACCACGACGTCATTACATCAGCGGCCACTGCAGGAAAGAAAATTAGCCGCTGAGCTAATGTGATGAGAGGAAGGGATGCTGGGAAAGAGATGAGACGTTCATCATCTCAGTGAGGGAAGAAAAACCTTTTTTTATTCTGAGAATCAGACTGAAACTCCTCCGTGTTTTCAGTTAAAAGTGTTAAAATATCACATTCACTGTGGTTTTTAATCACTGAAAATAAAATAGGTGAGAAGAAATTTGTCTTTGGCATCTTCTGAGTCAGCAATGATGATAAAGAATAAACCTTTTAGCATCCGAACTGACTGATGATGACAGATGTTGGTAGATGTTTCAGCTGCTCCATGAGCTCCAGCTGACGACAGAATCATATTATTTATCTGATGAATTTCTGTTTATTTGCTCCTTCAGGAAGTCGTGACTCATGTCTGTGTTTGTAGATACGAACAAAGAAAAAACCAGAAAGTGAAAGTGAAACATTTCAACATCTGACTGTTAATTTTCTCTCTTTTGAATATTATTTTTTAAAAAGAAATCTTAGGACAAGGATGTTTGTATGCTGCAGCATGATCAAATAAAAAAGTACAACAATCTAGTTTCAGTTGGAGCAAAAAATGCCTTTAAGAGCCAATGACATTAATAAAAGTTTAATATTTTTATTAAAAATAAGCTTTAGAGATCATCTCTTTCCTTTGTTGTCTCAGAAACAGATTCCAGTGACACTTCATGTCATAAAAAGATAGACAATATGCAGATGAAGTGATCATGTTTATGTGTATTGTCTGTCATTTTTAATTATTTAAACATTTAATTTTCAAAGTGAAATGCAACATTTTTGTATTTTCTCACTGACTCAGATGCATTATGTTTCTACAGAGACTTTAAAAAGACTCCGTAGCCTCTGCGAAGGCCTTCGTTCTCTCCGGTCGTCCGGCGTGTCCGTGTGTTGCTATGCATTCATGAATGTCTAATATAAGTAAATAATAAAATAACACGGCTAAGCCCAGATGACTCCATCTGTTAGTGCTTCTTCCCCGCCGAGAGG
>JAQMCX010000046.1:11493006-11529077 GCA_029814765.1 Acanthurus leucopareius
CACACACACCCACACACACACACACACACACACACACACACACACACACACACACACACACACACACACACACAACATGAAACCCAATCAGTGCAGCAGACACACAGGTCTGTACACCTGTTAACACAGCAGATATGTGTGTTTTTGTTGGTTAAATAAGATTATTGGATCATGTGTTTATGTGAATGTGTGTGTGTGTGTGTGTGTGTGTGCATTTAACCCAGCGTGACTGTCACTCGGCTCTGTGTGTGTGTGTGTGTGTGTGTGTGTGTGTGTGTTTGTTTTGATGTGACACAACTGTCAACAGCACAACAAAAGAGCGAGTTAGACGCTGATGGTGGAGACGGGTGAGGAGGAGGAGGAAACAGGTATGGGAAGGATGAGCAGGAGGACAAAAGGAGGAGAGGGAGGATGGATGGATGGATGGATGGATGGATGGATGGATGGATGGATGGATGGAGGAGAGAAGAAGTGATGGAACAAAGAGAAAAGCATGAACGGATTATTAACAGCAGACTGACTGAGCTGAAGTGAGAAAGAAAAAGGAGCTCGAGCGAGAAAAACAAGGTTAAGGTTCAGAATCTGACACGAAATATTGACTTTAGAGGTTTTTCTAGTGTTTTATATCTGAAACTGTGTTGAAAAAAGGGATGAATCTATATTACAGGCAGTTATAACGTTTATTTGGCATAATATGACTGTTTGAAATTAACATTATGGATATAAACGACATAAGTTTTGACTTGTCAAACTGAATTACTGATATCTGCAGTGAAAACAATGAAAACAACATCTCTAATACAGTTTTAACTAAAGATATCTCTACCACAATCAGTTTAAAGATGTCTATAACTCAATAATAGATGTCTATAACTAAATTATGACCGTTTGTAATTCTGTTTGAGATGTCTATAACATTATTTTGTCTCGTTGCAAATCCAGTTCAAGATGTTTATAATGTCGTTTTGACAAGAAAAAACTTCATTTAAGATCTTCAAGAAGAAAAAATTGAGGAGATTTGAAGATTTAGGCAGAATTAAAGATTTCCATAATTCAAATTGTGAATATCTACAGTTGAATTCAAGGTATCTATAATGAGAAACCTCATACACATGAATGGAGGAGTGACGTAGAATCATGTTGTTGATGATCTGAAATCTTCATGTTGACTTGGATGAAACGAGTCGCAGAGATCTGAAACACACGTTCAAACTGAATGTAAAAACAGTCACAGAGTCCATTTCTTTTTTCGTTTCACTTCATTTAAACTGACGTCTCGATTTCACCGCCAATTAAAAAGATGTTAAACGAGTGAATTCTTCCGTCCGGCGTTACAATTAGTCGATTAATTAGCTGCAGAAAATACATTTGCAACTGTTGGTTTCAGTTTCTCAGGAGGGTTTCACCTCCACCCCGTCCATCCGTCCGTCCGTCCGCCATCAGCTGAGCACTTTTTTTGCATATTAACCCCTAATTGGAGGAATTCACTCTTTCCATCCAACTAATTGATTCCCAGTGGGGGGTGTTATGACAGCTGCTGCTGCGGCTTCGGGGCTGAAATCAAATCCCACGTGTTGCTTAACCTTTTCACTTCCAGCCCGGCTGATTGGCTGCTGTCACCACCAACATGCAGCAGATTTACATTTTTGCAGATATCTGATCATTTTCATGGTCAGTTTTACAAAAAACACGTCTGGATTTATGAGTTTTAGCTTTATTTGTCACATTTCTATTAACTTTAACATGTAAAACTCTGTTCCAGCTGTGACACTTTAACATGATTTAGTAAATTTGAAATAAAAATATGATTAATAATTTATTTGCAGCGGATAAACAGAAAAAACAGAGATTCTTTAATGTGCAAAGCAGCCAAATCCTGTATTTGAGCCTTTTTTTCCATAAAACTTCATTTATTTAAACAGGAAACAGTTTGGTTTCATTGATTTCAGGCTCTAAATGGAGAAATGTTGCTGTTTTTTGCAGAAAAATCCAGACTGAACACGTTTCTGTGGTTATTCAGATCTCTGAAAACATGTTTAGATTATTTTAGAGCTTTCTGTGTGTGTGTGTGAGTGTGTGTGTGTGTGTATGTGTGTGTGTGTGTGTGTGTGTGTGTGTGGTACCATCAGCCAATGGCATGGGAAGTTTTGACCTGAGCATGAACTCAGCGCTGACATTTACAAGGTCTTTACCCTGCTGTGTGTGTTTGTGTGTGTGTGTGTGTGTGTGTGTGCTGGTTACTTGGGCAGCAGGACACACTCCCTGGAGGGCACACACACACACACACACACTCTCTGGTTTATCCGTTGCAGGATGCTCTCGCTGGTTTAATAACTGAGGAAAAAGAGTTTGAGCTTTTTCTCAGTTTAAACTCAAACAGCTGATTTTTTCTTTTTCTGCTTTTTTGCTTTTAATGAGAGTAAAATTAAAAAAATGTTAATAATTTCTGATGATTTACAGACACTAAACTGAATAAACAATAATAAAATAAAAGATATAACAGCCTGAAACTCATTTTGTTTTATGAGGTAAAACTTTCGTCTTAATTAACTTAATTAAAAAAAGAAGAAGAAGGAAGAAACATTAAAAGTTAACGGTGAAGTTTATTGCTCATCATTAATAAGTAAACAGTTTGCAGAGCCGTGGTTGTTGCTTTTATGTGAATAGATAAAAATAATCTCTCTCTCTCTCTGTGTGTCTCTCAGGTGTGGAGGCGGAGCTTCTGTCCGAAGTCTCACCTGTGGTTGTGCTGAGACTCACTGAGGCCATCGAGAAACACGGTGAGAAATCAAACACACGCGAGTTCAGATCTCCTTCATCAGGGGAAAAATAAACATCCACAGCATTTAAAGAGACAGTTCAGCTTGAATTTAATAAGATAAAGATATTTTTCACGTTAGAAATAACAAATAAAAGCGTTAAATTGATCTTCAGCAGGTGAAGCGTTTTAAAATTCATCAGAATGTCGTTTAACTTGGACACTTTGCCTCATTTGTTCATAAATCTGCGTCAGCCTGAAGGAAAAACACGTTTTCAGCAGTTTCCTCCTCTGACTTCCTCTCTCTCTTCTTCTTCTTGTGTTTTTCCTGCAGGTTTGAGCAGCGAGTCTCTGTATCAGAGTCCTCCCGCCTGCAGTGGACCTGCAGAGCTGCTGCAGGCTCTGGACTCAGGTACGAACGCTGTACTCTGATTACACAACAGAAATGTGATCGAATGTGCTTTTCTCGGTGTTGTTACATTGTAATGGAGTGATCCTCTGGTTTGGGATTCATACATCTCACATTTCCACTCCTGCTGCTTCCTGCTTCCTCTGTGGACGGACTGCAGGAGCAACAGGTGGCTCATCAGGAGCATCCGGAGCTCCTGGATCTGCTCGTTGCCTCTGAGCCGGTTTCGGCTGCCGTCGGCTCTCTGCCGGATCCTCTCAGGCTGCCGAGGCTCAAACAAGCCGACGTCACTCAAGACAAAAAAAAAGTTGGCCAAGTTTGAGTTGCTGAAGTTCAGGTTTGGCACCACCAGGGAGTGCTCTGACTCCGTACTTTATTTTGGGAGGCTGGCAGGAAACTGGCAAAGTCAGAGTGAAGTCTGACGAGGAAGGAGGGAAGGAGGGAAGGAGGGAAGGAGGGAAGGAAGCATCTGATTGCTCTGCCGGTTTGATGCCAGTTAACAGGAAAAAGGTTTAATGTGATTTAAACCTTCAGGTGTGACGTGAGCTTCACACCTTTGGTCTCATTATGACTCTTCAGTCTTATTCTGTCATGTGATTTTCCTGTTGGGACGAATCCATCGTCTCCGGTTTCACTCTGAAATGTTTGTGGCGTCCAAAACCACTTAAAAGAATAATTTATATTCTTCTTCTTGCTGTTAAATCAAAACATGACTTAACTTTTTTGTGTTTAAGTGAGTTATAAATACATTTTTAAGTCACTTTCACACCTGCATAACATTTGATTCGGTCCAGAACGAAGAAAAGAAAAGAAAATCATGATTTTTTTACTCTTAACTCTGCAGTCACATGGTCGATATTTCTTCAAACCAACTGATTAATGATCCCAAACTAAATAAATTGATCTGATACCTCACAGCTTTTAATCAGATTATAACCTTTCTGACATGTTCAAAGAGTTAATCTTCCTGCTGTGACGCATTTAAGCTGCAGGAAACACAAGAGAAGAAGAAGAAGAACTGGTTCTTCCTCGTTCACGTCACTTTACTGTCGGCTCTTTTAACGAGTTTCCTTTGAGTTAAATGTTCTTAGTGAACATAAATTCCTTCTAATGCAGAGTTTGTGTCCGAAGCTTTAAAGCATCTTGTTTTACAGCTCAAACACACAGAAAGATTCATAATTTATTCCAAACAGAGACAAAGTGTTTTCACGTTCGTCTGACTCTGATCAGATCAGTCTGCTGATTCATTGATCACCTGCAGAGTTTTTGTTCTGATTGGATCAGTTTTATGATTATTAGAGGAATACAGGAAAACAGAGCTCCTGATTGGTCGGTTTTGGTTGTGTGATCTGTCTGATTCAGCATCGTTCTGTTGCTCTGCGTTCATGTTTCGTCTCCGGTGAATAAAACAACTGATGGTGAGTTTTTCTGGCTTCACATGACGTCAGCGACAAACAGAAAGTCCTGACTCGTCCTGGGCTGATTATCCACTCAGGCGCTCATGTTGCCTCCATATTTTAACGAGCTTTCGTTGTTATCGGGGCTGAAATATTTTTGCTTTCCAGGAAAGTTTAAAAAATTATGAAAATCAGACGCAGGTTGCATGAAATTTCCTCTTTAATCGTTTCAGATGATTCGATTAAAGCTAAAAGGGTCATAAGACCACTGAGGATAACCGGAGGATTCCTCTAAATACGCTGATTTACTGCAGAAAAACATCAAATCTGCAAATACAAAACGGCGTATCGAGCAGGAAGAATGGATTTATTGTAGAAGAAGACACACACACTCACACACACTCTCACACACACACACCTGGGCTCCTTGGGCAGCGGTGGGAGGTCAGCATGGGGCCAAAGATACGCACATACTCAAAGTAATTGACTGAAAGGAGCTGACATGTCGGCACTCAGAGGAATTTAGCATGCATGCTTGACACGCACAGCCACATATATGTAGAGACAGAAAGGGGGCTGCACGGGAGCAAATCCAACGCACGTCACGGTGAAAAATGTAGAGAAACGCCGCCGCTGACATCCTGCAGTCACACCGGCCTCGCGTACGGTAATAGACTTGGACAGATCCTATGGAATATATATGAAAAAGCAGTAGCTTGTGTGGAGATTTGTGCTGACATGCGGCCGTGAAGTCACATGATCTCACACGATGGAAAAGTTTGGTGTGGATGGATGAGAGCGAGGTGGTCTGATGGCTCTGTGATGTGGGAGAAATGCGTCTTATTCTTCTTTTTGTTGCATATAGAAATGTTTCTTTCTGTCGGTTCTCACGGCCACGGCCGTCTGAGTCGAGCAGGCGGATAAAATGAAGGTAAAGAGCGAAAAAAAGTCTCTTTTATTTCGGCTTCAGTGCAGTAAAACCTAAAGTTTGCTTCCACACAGATAAATAAATCAACTCTTTGGACCTGAAGCAGTTTTTTGTCTTTATTTTCATGTTTAATCGTCTGGAAAACATGTTTAGTTTGAGTTAGGAATCATCATCTGGCTCATCAGTGATGCTTTTATGTGACTTTTCATGCAATTTAACTTGTTTATGGTTCTTTTTTTTACAAAAGTTACAGTCTAATGCTGCAAAGTTCACCTTTATGATGCCTTTCATGCACAGTGATGTTCTTGTTTTGTGTGTTTTTGTGTTTCACGCCGTCATAAACGTGTTAATTCAGTCAAATGTTTCAGCTGTGAGGTCAGCAGTGAGTGTTATGTCGCAGTGAATTTCATTATATTCTGCCCTTCATTAATTGGAAGGACGACAAATAGAAAAAGGTCTCTCAGTCTATCTGGAAAAAAATGCACCAAAACAGATGAAATTAAATCTTATGAGAGAGATTTGAAAGACAGATTGTGTTGCTTTTGCTGCTAAAAAGACAAAAATAAACCACAAAAAGCTCACGAAGGCTGAATCGTACCTGCAACTGAGCTGCCACGTGAATTCCAGCTCGATGTTTTGGTGCAATTTGCACGTATTTAAATGAGGTAATGTGCATGTTTCTATGCAAACGGGCCTCTTTGCAATAAAAAGTCCAATCCCTAAACACCGGCACTAACGACTCTGAGCGTTGACTCATCCTGAACCGTCGCTCTGACTCACCGGCAGCGGTGACGAGGTCAGAACACGGCGGCCGTCAGGACTTTACGGCTCAAACGAGGCCAAATATCTCTGGTATCTTTTGTAAATCAGACCTTGGGAGAGTGATGCACGCGGCGTTCGCGGTGCTAACAGCGGCCGCAGTCTTTGTGACTTTCTCCTGCTTCATGCTCAGCCTCAGTTCTGTCAGACATGCTGCTGGTTTGCAACAACAACAAAAGATCCATCAGCGCCACGTGTGATGTTGCCATGGAGTCGAGTTTCTTTATACTCTGTTAAATTATTGTAACTAGAAATCACGCTGCATTCGCTTCCAGCTAGTAAACACTGAAGCAAAACTAGAAGATCAGCTTCAATTTAACAGTGAAAATGTGGGAAAAAAAGGCTTTTTCTTGTATTTTTGAAACAAATCTGAGTTAAAAAAAAGTGAGATTTGTATTTAAAATCACAACAAGTTCTGTAAGTTCTGTTTTTGTTTGTGCAAAGTCATTCCTTCATGAAAAGGTCAAAGTTCAAGCAGCCTGTTAAACAGAGAGGATCTTTTGTGAACATGTAAAACGAGGCGAGCCGTGCCGGTTAATGACGGCTGTCGGAGTTCTGCAGAGCCGCTCCGGTTTGTTTCACGGATCGTTATCGGATCGTTATCGGAGCGTGATGCAGCGGCGGCGGCGCTCTGCAGGAGGAGACGGGCTGCTGCTGCTGCAGCTCTGCCTCTCTTTGTTGCGAGTTACTGCTGCATGACTTATGGAATAATGTTACGTAACAGGGAGTTGTTGCATCGAACACACACGCCGAGCTTTTCCACAGCCTCACATCCCACATAATTGATCCGTGTGTGTGTGTGTGTGTCGATGTTTTATTTGTGTAGTTTATTGCTTTGCTGCACATGTATTTTCCTATGAAGGGAGTGTGTGTTTGCATGTGTGTGTGTGTGTGCATGTGTGTGTGACAGGGAGAGTCACAAAGCTTTCTAGAACATTACCTCATCTAGTTGACCTCCGATTGGTACACGGCCCAGACGTTGCCATGGTGATAGCTAGCCTTTTTTAGCCGGTTGGTTCTGCCGTGCCCACACATCGCTCAGTGTGTCGGCCCAGTAACTCTGAGTGTGTGTGTGTGTGTGTGTGTGTTTCTGTCCTTGTGAGGACCAGGCTGAGTTTCAGACCTCGAGCGTGACGACATTTGTGGCAAGTGAAAGCATTTTGTTCACCAGGACGTTTTTTTTTTTTGACTGTAAAAATGTTTTATAAAGTGTGGACTTTTAAGAAGAGGAAGAAATCCTTCAGAATGAATAATATTTTGGAAAATTAGATCATTTTTAAAGCTGAGAGCATGTTAAAAAGTCAGGACATGCTTCAAAAATTACATATTTTTTGGAAAGTGTGGACATTTTGCAAAACTGAGCATATTTTTATAAAAAAGTATATTTGAAAAGTAAAGAAATTCTGCAAAAATGAAGAAATCTTTTGGTCAGTGAGGACATTTGGGGAAAATGGAGACATGTTTTTGAATGAGGGGACCTTTTTTGGACAAACTTTATTAGAAAGTGTGCACATCCGGATAGAAACAGCATGTTTTTGGAGAGTGATGGAAAACTTCAGAACAGTTCAGACGAAGATATCTGTCCATCCTCACTTCTTCAAAGGGTTATTAGGACCAGATTGGGTTAAAAAATGAGGTTTGCATTGAATTTCAGTGAGTTAGGCTTCATATTACGTCATAGAGTGTCCTCATAAGTATAGAAGCACCAGCACGTCGGTGTGTGTGTGTCGGTAAATAAATGGGCATATGGGCATTTTCATCACCGCTGAGTTTGTGTGACCCACTTAGAATTAGTACCAATGATTACATGGATGCACTAACACACACACACACACACTCATGCACACACACACGCACACACACACACACACACACGGTGTGCCAGCTTGTCAGGCACTGAGTGGGCAGCCTCTGTTTTGGAAACGATGAGTCATGTTGGCTCGACTGAAGCAGAATATATTTCGTCCTCGACACAAACTGAACAGTCGCAGCACAAACATGCAAACACGCTCATATACGTCCGAACATACGTCTCACACACACACACACACACGTATACATAATCAATACTTATTTACACGTGTGTGATAATTTCTCAGACGTCAACACTTCTCCTTTTCCTTCCTCTCCACCTCTTTTCTTGGTTCAGAAAGGTGGATGTGGACTCTCTCTCTCTTCCCATCCTCCCATCTGATCCGCTAACCGCTCGCCGCTAACAACCAATCAACCAATCTGCAGCCCTGGAACCATTAAATAATCTTTTATTTCGCCGCTCCTCCGTTATGTTCTCCTCATCCCTCCTCCCTCTCTTCCCTTCTCATCTTCTATCTCTTTCTCTCCCTTTTTTTATTCACTCATTCATCACCGTCCCTTTTCTTCCCCTCCCTGCCTCGCTGACAGGAGCTGCTGAGTTCAGCAAAACACAAATTAAAAGAGCTCCTCCGTCTCCTCCATCTCTCCATCCTTTTTTCCCTCCGTCTCCATCCCTCCATCCTCCCGGTCCGTCCGTCCGTCCGTCCTTCCTGACATCCGTCGGTCTCGGCCCTGCTATTGGTTGGAGGTGATGTCATCATCTTCCTCTGGCGCCTGTCAATATCCTATTAGAAGCCAGTGTTTTTACAGTCGGCCAGGGAGCGTGGAAGTGCAACCACACACACACACACACACACACACACACACACACACTGATGCAGGATGGACATGAAGTGGAGGCATAAAAGCTTCTGGCTGCAGACGTTTGTCTGTTTGTCTTGTTAGAAGCGTTTGATAGAAATGCTGAGTGATTCAGGAAGTTCCTCCTCTCGTTTCCTCTCAGCTGCTTCTTCTTCTTCTTCTTCTCTGTTTGCATCCACAGTTTCACCCCGACTCCTCATAAAGGAGCTCCTCCTGCTCTTCCTCCCTTCAGTGCAGAAAATGCTTTCATCATAATGACATTTGCTGTTTCTCTGACGAAGTGAAGAAAGTATAAACACTTACGACTTTTTCTCTGTCAAACATCTCATTGAATATTAAACCACTGTGCTTCACTGCGAGGCCACTTTGCAGGCTGATGTCAGCAATCTGAACATCTGCACTGATGTTGAGTCATCACATCTTGTCAGTGTCGCCACTATTAAATAATACAAAGAGGATAAACTGCAGACATAGGAGGCGCTGGACTTCTGACATGTTTCTGTCACGTTTGATGTTTGTGGCTCAGAGTTCAGGTTTGTGATGAAGGTAACAGGCTTATTAAAGTCTGACGATGCTGTCAGATCAGCTGACCAGATTAACTGTCTCAAATCATTTAATCCAGATGTTGAAAAGATGTAAATACACCGATCTCTTTATGACAGTTATGCTTGTAAAGTTCATTTTTGCAACTCCGTCCACACTGTCGCACTGTGTTGCATGAAACATGAATCCGGTTCCAGCTTCTTTCCTTCTATGCTGATGACGCTGCGTTGTTTGCTGCATTGTTTGCTGCGTTGTTTGCTGCTGTTTGCTCGTTACCTTGGAGCTCGTTGTCATTAATATCAGTCCGAATGAAGTCTTTGTTTTGGAAACTAAAAAGTGGAAAATATGCAAATGAAATCTGACAGATTCCCGATGAATCAGTGACACATTTGAACAAATCCAGGCTTGTGTTATTGTTTCTCTGCAGTAAAAAACACGAGCTCATCTCTTCACTGCAACCTTGAAAATAAATAACTTTTTTTAAAAACACAAATGAATAATTCTGTGAAATGAAACTGAAACAAAAAAAAAACAAAAGAAACCAGGTTTTTCATCATGTGATCAGATTTTTAACGGAGCGCATGTTGCAGCCGTCAAAGTGGAATAAATTCAGACTTGAACATCACACCCACAGAAGCTTCTCTCCTATCCATCTTCCTCCTCCTCCTCCTCCTCCTCCTCCTCCTCCTCCTCCTCCTCCTCCTCCCAGCATCCTGTTCGATGATGTCATCTCTCACACTGTGCTGGTGTCTCGTATGAAAACACAAACTGATGTCTGCAAACACTCGGCTCGAGTACGTTCACTGCATGTAAGTGTGTTGATTTCCTGCGTTTCTGCAGCACTCGGTTCCCTCTTTCCTTCCTCTCTTCATCCCTGTATGAGCACTTCCTGTCTCAGATTCTTATCTCTGCCATATGTTGCCGTGTAACATGAACAACTGAAGTGATACCTGCAGCTTCGCCGTCTGTCTGAAGCACAAGCAGCTCGGCGTTTGATGTCTTTTGTTCTCTTCTTGTCTCCTGTGAGTGTTTTATTTGGACTCAAAATCTCAGGGATTGTCCTCGAGGAGAAGCTCTGCCTCAGTTTCATGAAGGTCCAGCCTCACATGTGGCGTCCTCCTCATCCAGAGTCGAACCGAAACGCTTCCCCTCCCTCTGCCCTTTGAATCAACTATCGCACTTTGCTTCAACTCAGAGATGACAAGGCTGCTCTCAGATCAGATCGATGCTTTTTTTTCAAATCTGACAAACAGTCTGAGGAACTGAAATTAAAAATGAAACATAAGGTTTGTGGATGGATGCAGCTTACTGAGTCTGTGAGACTGACAAATGAAAAGCAGATCAGTGTGAGACAAGAGCTTTTCTTTTTTTTTTTCCTGCAGAGCTGATTTATCCTTTAATGCCAAATCTCTTTCAACTATTATTACATTTTGCCCTTCGGATGAACTTTCAGTCTGTTTCAGTGGTTTCACTTCTCTGTTTCTGCGCCTCCTTTTCCTTCTTTCTGCGTTTCATTCGCTTCGTGTCGTCTCTCCGTCCTCCTGTTGCATCTCTGAGTCTGTGTTGTCATATCAGTGTGTGTGTGTGTGTGTGTGTGCAAGTGTGTGTGAGGCGAATGCCAAGGACAGATGGGTAGACGGAGAGGTGAGCGAGTTCACCGGCACAAATATGGACTAAACTACACTAACATACATTTAGATACACACTCATGCACACATGCACAAACTCACACACACACACACACACACACACATGCATGCGCACACACACACACACACACACACACGCCCACAAACCAGCAAACTCCTGCACAGCAGCAGTGATGAGAAATATTTGATTGTATTCAGTATAGAAACAGAATGAGTTCAGAGGTTTCACATCGAGATCACCGTGAGGACCAAACACACACACACACACACTCTTACACACACAGACAGACACACACACACACACTCAGCTCTGTGGTTGGTGAGGAAAGAATGTTTCTGTCACTATTTTCTCCTCTTTTTCCTCCCTCTCTTTCCTGTTCTGTCCTCCTCTCTGCATCCATCACTGTCGCGTTCGTTCTGCTTCTATTCGCAGCAGCCGACGGTTTTAAATGAAATGCTCTTCTCCGACCTTAAAAAATGACCCTGAAGGCACCAGAAGGACACAGAAATGATCACAGAGACACAAAGTGATCATTTGGTTTGTCATTATATCATCAAAGCCGGCTGTGTTTCATTGTAAACGGGACGCAGCGCTGCTTCTCCTGCTGAGCTCAGCTGCTTTTTAGAGGAAAAACTGAGAGAAGCTGAACTTTCTCTGCATGTTTCATGAAGCCGTGTTGTGAAAACCAGGTGAGAGCTGCAGGAGGTGAAACAGAAGCAGAGTTTTTGTAGTTCAGCTGGTGAAGCTCTGAGTCAGTCAGTCAGTCAGTCCTGCTTCATGTGTGTGTTTGAACAACAAGTGAAACCAGTGAAATATGAGGTTGTTGCATCTCATCTGTTCACTAACGATGAACTGCTGATAATCTGGTTCTTCTGTGAAGTTGTACTTGTCTTTTCATTTGTGTCTCACCTTTACATCTGTCTTGTAGATGTTCTGGAGTTTTTTCTGACTCAGCAGAGCTTCTCCATCAGCAGGTGGAGTCGTCCCAGTTTGAATTGAAGATATTAAAGTGTCATTTTTTTCTAAACTGCAGATTTTTTAAGCTGACATGAAAAAAAATGGTTAAATTTTCAAGAAGAAAAAGGAACATTTAAAGACATTCTGGCTGCACAGCTTGAGTTTGTAACGAGCAGCTTACTGTCGAGTCGATGTGCTTTAAGAGGTTTATCCATATTGTGTTTAAGAGTGTGTGTGTGTGTGTGTGTGTGTGTGTCTCAAGCTCATATGCTTTAAGTTTGTCGTGTTTCTTGAAAACAGTTGAGTTAGTCTCAATGAGGATCCTCGTCGTTCGTCACCTCCAGGTTTCTGTCAGACAGACGATCAGCTGCAGAAACCTTCTGACTGCTTCACACACACACACACACACACACACACACAGATCCTATCATCCTCTGACCGTCCTCATATCTGTGAGGATCTACAGACCCTCCGGTGTTTCTTCATGACTCAGCAATCCCATCAGCCATCTGTGTGCGTCTCCATGTTTGCTGACTGGCGTGTTTGTTTTTTGAGGGCGTGTTTGAGGAGCTTCAGGAGGAGATGTTTATCAATCTGTGAGCTCCTGAGCTGCAAGATGAAAAATTAATTAATGCCTGTAAGGGAAACTGAGGTTTTGTTGTTGTTTCATGATCAGATGAGAAAACATGATCAGAACAGACATGAAGATTCAAACGTTTCTCTTCAACATGTTGGAAAACATGAGTGTGACTTTTATTAGAATCGACCCAAATGAAAAAATAAAAGACAAAGAAAGTGAATTCTCAGTGATTTTAGAATTTTTCCTGAGATAATTTACTGTAAATCCAGTAAAAACATGAACTGAACTTTGCTTTCAGTCTTACATCAGTCAGCATCACCCAGATGTTTGCAGATGTTTGTTCACAGTGTTTCTCATCCAGATGTTCTTCAGTTAAGCTTTGAGTTCTGCCTCGGTTGAGTTAAACCTGATCACATGTGACCACACTGACGCATGAACTTTGGATTCCTGAAGAACCTTCTGATGTTTATTTTCAGGTGAACTGTTCTTCTCTTCTCTCAAATCTGAAGCTCTACTGAAGAAACCAGATTCAAGAGAAGTTGTGGCACTTTGCAAAACTGAAAGAAACAGAATTCAATCAAGAAAACTATGTATTAACATATATGTGTTTGCAAAGATCAATGAAGAAGTTTTGAAGTTTTGATTTGAGTTTATGTGGAGAAGAATTACGCATCATCACTTCCTGCTTCGTACCTGTTTCTTCACAGCCGTCTCACTGTGTTTGTCTCGGTGTTGTGCTCTCCTTCTCTGTCTGACAGCTGATTCTGCCTCTGACTCTCTCTCTGCGGTTTAATCGCTGATTATTTGGGAGCAACTTTTTCTTGAATCCACTCGATTGTGTCGCAGCCTTTCGTCTTAAAGTTGCTTGTTCGGCTGAATCGCGGCGCTGTGAGGCTGGCGAGAGCAGATGATCACACAGCTTTTGTAGTGTAATGAGATTCTTATTGGAATGCTGCTGCACACACACACACACACACACTGTCACAATGCACAGAGATGAACACAGGGGTTTTGTGTATTACATTAGAGCAGCGTTATCAGATTGAGCCACACTGCAGGCATTGTGTATGAACAGGGGATTGATTTTGTCCTTCAAATTTCCTGTGGCTCAAGTTCAAGTTCAGTCGGAGTGCGTCTTTTTTTTTCCCGCATCGGTTCTGGATGTTTCGGCCTTGGCGGCGAGCGGCGAGGAGAAGAGACGGGGTCCTTCAGCGGGTCAGCGAGCCTGTTTTTACGTCCGTGACATGACCTCAGCAGATCTACTGTACCTGTACATTCTGAGTCCTGATAACAGAGCGTTCTGTCAGGAAACGCCGCGCCACGCTGCACCGCGCCGCCTCGACCTCAACAACAATCAGAAACTAAATCAAACAGGCCTTGCATTCGCTCTGTTGTTTTGTTTCTGCGTCGCTCTCTGCAGCAGACAGACAGCCGAGCCCGTCTGTGATCTGACAACCTTGACCGACTTAAATTGAAACTTGTTGAGCTGAATTTGTTTCAGACACTCGCAGAGAAGTTCTGACTGTTTTTATGTGACTTTGAAACGCAGGAGTGATGAAAAAACTGTGCTGATTCTGTCTGGATGAGATGCAGGTTTGCCCTGAAAAGATTTCTGTGTTTTCAGTTCAGAATTGTTTGCATCACTGACAAATAAAGACGGTTGAGTAAAGTTAAAAAATGTTGTTGTTTAATTCGCTTTAAGTTGGAACAACAGACTTGGTTATATGAATTGGAGAAATCAGTAAAAAATCCTTGTTTTCCAGATGTTATCATGACTTGGATGTTGCTTTTAGATCCAGATGTGCAGACGTTCTTCAGGTCTGACTGTGTACCTTCAGTGAAAATGACCTGACTTGATCTTCACACAGGAGATACAAACTCACATTAAATCTAACACTTCGCCCGGCCTCAGTGAGGTGAGAGTGAGACGGAGAAATGAGACTGAAACCTGGAGATAAAGCTGATGTTTGGGGGATTTCACTCCCTCGGTGTGATGATGCTGCGTTGGCTTCGCTCCCAGAATACCACTCTGATTCATCAGGTTTGATTAAAGCTGCCCTGCTGACTTCGGCTTTGCCTGGCAAACCTCGTCTCACCCCTGTGACGCCGAGCTCGACACGGCAGAGTCCGGCCATGTTGGTTGGTGTGTTTGATGCTCTGGTGTTAATGGGGGCAAATCATCAAATCATCACTTACAAAAGAGGCTAACGTGTTAGCAAACACATCCTCCTTTAAGAATCCAGCAGACAGGAAACAACATGAGCATAAATTTGTTTCCTAAATTTGTTTTTCTCCTGACAAAAACATGTGTATTCAGCTCCTGTATCTTCCTCAGCTCGTCTCTTAACTTAAACACAACGTGGATTTAGTTTCTGCAAAGTCGAGTGAAGATTCTCAGGCTTCATCAACAAGCTGCACCTTTAAAAAACACTCACCTTCATGTGAACCATTAAGGTCATCAGCAGAAAAAACACACAGATTTTTTCCCACTCATCTTCTAAAACCATTGCTGGGAACTTTCAACGCTGGCTGTACTTTTCTTCATAGCTGGTAAGAGACAACAGCTGTCTGCTCTACATCTGCTGTAAACCAGTCAGCACACACTCGCCTCGCTGCAAAGGGATTTACTATCCTCCTTTGGCTCTTTGGCAGAAAAACACGCAGCGCAGGTGTTCAGATTCCTGAAAGTTCTCAAGCTGCTGTATAAAGTATGAACAAACAACCTGCAATGATTAACAACATGACTTTCCACATCAAAAGAAAAAAAAACCCTTAAAGAAGCCTCAAGCATATTTCCTTTATTCATCATTTATACATACTGACTCATGGATTGATCAATATTTCAAACTCCCTGGAGCCAATCAGCTGCTTTACGACAGCCGAACCAGGAAGTGTGAACATGTTTTCGCTCTGGATTGAGACGTAGAAAAGGTTGGTGTCATTAAACCTTGTAGAAGTTCAACTGGAGGCATAAAGAGTGTTTTACACCTTAATTTTAAGCAAAGTTAATACAAATTAGTGTTAAAGTGGCAAAGGTGTCCATCTTTGTTGTGCACCTTAACTCTGATGTCACTTAACTCAGTTTGACCTCCATCATGATCAGCTGTCTGTTCACAGAGAGGTTAGATCATGTGACTTAAGGTAATAAAACGTAACCTGACCTGCTAATGGCCACAAAACTATGGATTATAATCCCCATGAGTCTGGGTGCGAGGATTCAGATGGATTTGTACTTCCTGTTTGGCTGCTGCGTTACCTGGCCCGTGGGGCCTGAACACTCCTGGGACCAATCAGAAGATCGGCTGGTCACATGCAGCTCTGGAGGGACATTAAGGCAAAAAGGAAGCATGGATTTAAGAAACAGACAGGTTCTGGTTAAATAGGAAATCAATTATTTAGGTGGTTTTTTAATATCAGACACCAATTATCTCAGCGTCTGATACGAACAAACAGCTTCTGTTGTTTTATTACAAAAAAAAATGTATTTTCACTTAAATAAACCTAAACAGTCCCCCTGAAGGACTGTGGTGATTTCCTGATATTTATGTCCGTGTTACATTTGTCTGATTCTGCTCCGCACTGAAAACGAACCCAGTGACTTCAAACGAATCATGTGCGTTCCTTCCGAACAATTGTGCCATTTTGCTGTTAGCGTGGGAAACACAGACATGCCTCAGCGAAATGTGTGTGTGAAACAAGCCTTTTTTTTATAACGTCATTACTGCTTCCTTTCAGACTTTGAAGTCATAAATAACTAAAGACCAGCCGGCTTATTGTCTGGAGTCGTACATACAGAATCTGCTTTATTGAAAATCCTGTTTTTTCAGACTGGTATTGTCATCATCCAGCACATATATACACAAAAACCTGCTTTGTACAGAATGACTATGCTTTAAACCAAACCAAACCAGACAAGGGAATGTTTCTCTGTAAAATCATGAGTTGTTCAGCCTTGAAGAGAAAATCATTAAAAAAAGTGATTATTTCACTGGATAGTAAGGTTTCAATAGAATCAGACACATATTACATTCTATCAAACTGTGCAAAATTTGAGTATTTAAGGGGTGAATCTTAGAAAAAATGTGAGAATGAGACTACATTACAGTTTTAACTTGTCCATATTAGAGTGAAACAGGACTTTGGTGAACCGAAACCCCACACAGACAGCAGTTAGTGTAAAATTTAGGCTTAAAGCGAATGCAGAGATGGTTAGAGAGCTGCAACACGTCTGACCTGAGGTCAAATAAAAAGTCTATCTGAAGTTAAAGAGTGCACCATGTTTGTTAGCTTTAAAAACAAAGTCAGCTGCAGCAGCTCAGTTAGCATTAGCATTAGCACACCAAAAGTCCGAACCCTCCAATGATGACAAAACCCCAAATGAGGCATAAACAACCTCAATTACATCTTCATGTAATTAACTAGCTAGTTAGCTAAGTTGGTATGTTGATAATGAGGCTTTTTTACTGTCTTGGTTGATGCTAGTTTTGCAGCATTAGCTAACACTACGCCGCTGACTGCAGTCTGATCTCCTCACCAACACAACATTTAGCTCTCTAAAACTACTTGATATTTTTGTTATGAAATTATGAAAACGTTAGTATGTGAACTTCATATGCTGCTATTTACAGGGAAATGTGACGGAGTGCAACCACGGTGGAAATGATATACACGATAATAACAGCAGACGTCACAGGTGTTGCTGGTGATTGGTGATGCTTCTCGTAAATGAGCATCTGCGTTATTATCAATCAGAACATTTTCCTTCCTGATGTTCTGACAGCTGCTGTTGGATGGATTTTGTTAAAATTGTCACCCAAACAAATGTGCTGCAAAGTGAAGAGGTCGTCCGTTGATATTAATGGCCTGGCGGTTTACTCGCCTGTGATGATTGGTTAAGTTTATTCAGGCATTAGTTAAAGGGGCAAATCAATAGGATTTAACAGTTGTTTTGAGTCCGGAGGGTGGGGTGCATATGGTGTGTGTGTGGGCTGGAGGTGGAGGATGGGATGAGGAAGGTGGAGGGAGGAGGAAAGGAAGTGAGAGAGGAGCAAATTGAGCTCGTGTAAGGAGATAAGGGATGAACGGCAAACAAAAGAAAGGTCAGGGGGGAAGAGGAAGAAGAGGAACTGGGGGAGGAAGGTCAGGAGGAGACATAGGGAAGGACTCATGGAGGTGGAGGACAGAAAAAGCGTCCTGTGGCACCGTGTGGTTTGTCCTTTGATAATCTGCAAACACACACACACACTCGTATCTGCTGTTTTGTCTGCAGACGGATGAATTTGTAAATTCTGTGTGTGTGTTGGACAGTACTCCTGTTTCACCAGAAACAACTCCGGACACTCCGACACTCCTGACCATCAGACCACCGACCCGATTCCTCATTTGTTTTCTGATGCAGACTTTTGTTAAGTTACTCAGTAACTTCTTACAGAGTAACTAAACACTAGATTTACTTTTTAGGTTTGTGAATCATGCAACATGTGCAGTCACTTACTTTGATTTGGATCCTAAACTTTGGTTTTCATTATAACATTTTGCTGTTTTCAGTGGAAATTAAAGAAATCTGTGAAAAATCTTTGATCGATGGTTTTTTTCAGACTCGATTTCTTAAAACTACGAGGGTTCAGTCTTAGAAAATGTGAAATATGTTCACAACGGTTTGTTTGTGGAATGAGATGAAGACAAAATTGTTGCAAAAGAAAAGATCAGCAGTTGACCGTAATTATTATCATTTGTTTATTGGGGACAATAAACTTAATGAGCATCATTTTAATGGAAATATGGTCCCTTTATTTCAAAATGAGCCAAATCGTAGTTGAACTTCTTAATATGGTTCCAGATGTTTGGGTCATAGCTCACGTATGAGAATTATCATTCATCTATTAGATTTCATTCAGGGATCAATTTCTGCTCATTTTCAGTGAAACACGAACAAACAAATAAATGAAATTGAGAAAAACAAATTTATCCTAAATACCAGGTTTTCAAAAGAGCATCTGGAATAAAACTTCTGAATTCTGGTGTTTATGTTTTAAAATAATCTTTATCTGGCAAAAAAGTTGATGAGATATCTGTTTTATTGTTGTTTTTTTGTGTTTATGGACTGATCAATATTTCAAATATCTCCCTGCCTGTGATTT
The DNA here is from genome assembly GCA_029814765.1 of Acanthurus leucopareius. Lineage (NCBI taxonomy): Eukaryota > Metazoa > Chordata > Actinopteri > Acanthuriformes > Acanthuridae > Acanthurus > Acanthurus leucopareius. Next base: position 11,511,861 of record JAQMCX010000046.1, read on the forward strand.
GTCTTCACAGATCCGACCTCAGTGGATCTGGACCAGTACGATGTGGTTTCTCTGACTGATGCTCTGCGAGGCTTCCTGCAGGATCTTCCCGCCCCCATCATCCCCACCACGGTCTACAGCGAGCTGGTCTACACCGCCCAAGGTGAGTCAGGCCTGGATGAAAGCGAGTTAAAGGTCAAATCAATGAAATGACAGAACAAACTATTCTTACTCTCATTGTGTCTGTTGATATCTTCAGACACGTATTCACCTGCCTCCAGAGGAATACAGTGAGAGTAAATACAATGTGATTTCTGATGTTCTGAGTGTTTGAAAATTTAAAAAACAACAGTGACATCTCTTTCCAGGAACAGAATCCTTGTTACACTGGATTAGTGATTCTCAGCCATTTTCGTTGGGTCATCTTCTAATCCCATATATGACTTTTTTAGCATCTGCTGTAAGAAAATCTTTGTTGAACAGAGACGGTTAAAATGATTATATATATGTAAAGATGGAGTCAAGTGGGTGATGCTACCAGAGAAATACACAGAGATTTCTATAGGGAATGTGGACAGAATTAATAACTTTAGAAATGCTGAATAACTTTTTCATTTTCGTTTATTTTTTCGTTAACAAACACAACTGTGACCCACATAAAACATAGAATTCGGAGCAGCATTGGGATGGTTGGTGGGTTGAGGCCTCCAGCTTCATCCTCAGTCATCTGCTCTCGTCTCTCCTCCTGCAGGCTTGAACTCAGGACCTCACTCTGAGCTCTGGGTTTTGTTTTTTTCTTTCCTGCCTCTGTCATTTGGCATGAGCGCCGACACTCGTCACACCTGACAGATTTCTGCCATATCTGGATGTAAAGTCGACAAGGCTGTAGCCTCTCGTCAGCATCAAATTTCTTCTAATCTCCTGACAGCTTCAGGATTATATAAAAACAAACTGTGAGGTGGCTCGGTGTCAGCTTCTCTCCCTTTCCTCATTTTCTGTACAGCTGACCTGCCTGTACACCTTTTCACCTGCCGCCCACCTCGCCCAGCAGGCCCTTCTCTCTCCAGCTTTTAGGGACTCTCACTCCCGTATCTATTTTTAATGAACTCTACCTCGACATGCGGCGTTTCGTGCTTAATGTGGGTGGTGTGCGTGCCAAAGACGGTCAGACACACAGACAGACCAACAGACAGATGAGTGTGTATCAGCGGTGTGTATCGGTGTGTGTTTGTCAGGGCCGAGGCATCGTCTGAGCCTGCAGGAAGTTCGCAGCAGCTCCCCTTCAACCTCCTCCCAAAATATTACTTGGCTGAGCTCCTCGACATGAAAACCCCCTCAATTATGTAAGGGCTTTTCTCTCTCTCTGTGGGTCCTCGTCCTGTTAAGTGACAGCACTTTTTTATTTTACTTATTCATGGAAACATTTTAAGTCAGGATAAACCACTTTCAAAGGATGTATCAAGGATTTTGTGCAGGTCGTCTGAGGTCAAGCCGATTGAAATTGAACATCTTATTTAGGAGGCAACGCTTGAAGATCATGTAATCATTTCTTATGTGAAACATGTCTGAAGCATTTCATTTGTACAGTAAGATACGTTATGCAATAACTTTGAGAGATTCCTGAAAATCAGCTGTTTTTTTAGAGGTCTTGTGGTGAGAACTTTCTCTTTCCTGCAGTGTCTTCTTCTTTATTTAGCTGCTGAATAATTTTTTTGTTCTGGAAAAAAATAATTTGTGTTGATAGTTTTTCTGAGTCATTTTAAAAGGTTGGTGTTCTTACAGTAAAAAGAGTCTTAACTTTAGAATTTCCAAATAATACATTGCTATCACTCAAAGCTGATATCCAATTGAGAGAAATAAGTCGTAGTTTGATTCTAATAAAACAAATAAACAGCAGTATCATCTGCAAACAGTGTTCTGTGCTGGAGGGCGTTTGTGATTGGATCCATATGGATGGACTCAGTAAAATGAGCCTCATATAAAGACAGTTACCATTTCTTTTCCCAGAGTCTGATCCCTGACATTAGTTGATGTTGTAATATTTTAAAAAAAAATCCCCTCTCATTCCTTTGTATTTGTTGTCTTTCCTCTGGTCGTTCTGCTCTCTGGGAGAGAAGCCATTCTTCCTTTTCCTTTGATCTGCGTCCATTTTTCATTTAGTGGCTCTTTCTGGGAAATTCCCATAGATACTGTCATAAATACAGAGTTCAGTTCAGAGTCTGGATGGATTTTTAAGACCTTCTCAACCCAAATGACGCACCAGTGGGGCGACTGTCATGGTCATTAAACACAACTTTGTTCAGCCACCCCATAAACATGAAAACATGAAAATTCTATGATACTATCTCGAATGCAGAGAAAAAGTGTGTTAAAAGATTCAAAATCCCACTTGGGCATGAAATTTCTCCGTTAAAAGTGTTTTTTAAGAGCATTATGAAGGTTCATGTGTGTCATCACGGAGTCAAACTCCATTTAACCTTCAAACTAGTTCAGTCATTTTCTCTCTCAGAGCAATTTCTTCTCTTTTGTTTCCTTTTTAATCAGAATTATTATACTTGTTGTCATCAGAGGGATGTAATCCTGATATAATCCTCCTCTCTCGACTCCCACAGCATCCTGACCACAATCAGCCGTTTATATTCAAGGTGCTGCCATATTTCAATTTTATTATTTCAGCTCTTTTAAAGAAGTGAGGATTGTGACGCTGTCCCACGAGTAAAAGTGCCGTAAAACATTCAAAAATAATGCGAAAGGCTGCAAAGGGAAATGAATGAATGTGATGCTGTCAGTGTTTTTTGGTCAATAGGAAGTTCTTTTGTGTCTCAGTGTTTTTATTCCCCAAATGTAAAAGCCGGTGTTAACTCCTCCCTTATTCTTCCTGATCCTCCTCCTGTCTTTCGTCTCTGAGTCACTAATCTTAATGATTTAATCTCAGGCCGTCTACACCTCTTCCCCTTTGCCCTTTCTCTTTTAATTTCACCCCTTTTCCTCACCCCCAGCCTTCCTCCCTAAAACCAATTTTTTATCCCCTGTCTTTTTTTTCAGTCATTAGTTTTGTGAGAGTTAGTTAACCCTGATGGTCTCACGGAGGTCACGGTCCGTCGCAGAAAGGCCAGCTGTCTGAGTCTGACTGACCATCGTCCATCTGGACCTTCAGAGCCGAGACGCTGAGGCTTTTGATGCTGGTTATGACGGATGTGTGTCAGTGTGCCCATAAAAACCAACCAGACGACATTTTTAACTCGCGCTTTATCAAACTGAAAAACAGATGTTTTCGATATTATTTATTTTTTGTTTTGACAAAGCCGTCAGTATTTAGAGGTGAGGCTCAAAAATAATCTGATTTTTCTTATCAAGATTGAATCTATTAAAAATCTGAATTACATCCAAAACAGTAATGTTGTGAAGCACATCCACCCCCCTCATGTCCAGTTGTCCGGTCTCTCCGGAGTCTCTGTGGGACAGATGGACAGGCCAAGTTCCCTCTCCAGCCTTGACCTCTATTGACCAGCAGGGTCAACTCCAATCCATAATAACAGAGGGAGGAGGAATCTGTGTGTATGTGTGTGTGTGTGTGTGTGTGAGTGTGTGTGTGTGTGTGTGTGTGTGTATGAGTGTGTGTGTATGGGTGTGTGTGTGTGTGTGTGTGTGTGTGTGTGTGTGTGCATGGAGTGGTCATCTATGATCAGTAGTGGTCAGACAGAGAGGTGACTTCCGTGACCCCCATCAGGCTACAGCAGATTGTCATCCATCCATCACCACCCACACAAAATACACACATAACACACACACACACACACAAACACACACACACATTCACATATATATTGACACACTCACATCTTAAGTGTCCCTGAACTTCCGTGAGTCTCCTCACAAAACGATCTCGTAAATGTTGTGAATTCCCAAAACGTCAACATTTGTTCATTTTTAAACCTTATTTTCTTGTTTAATGTAAATGCTACATTTATAATCCGCATGATAAATTTATATCAAACCATATTTTTTGATTCTTTGTAAGGCAGTAATTTTTTTTCTTTTACATTAATTTTTTTTGTAGGCCTGAGAGGTAAAATGTTAGTTGTTGAAAAATCTTCATTCACCATTTTGTTCTTGGATTACGGAGAAAACATTTAATCTGGTTTTGAGGGATTTAAACAACATAAACAGTTTACATATGAATGAACGAAAGTGTAAAACGCAGCAGTGATTGGCTTACCCTGATAGTCTTAAAGCTGTTTCCCACCAGTCGAAATGAGATGAGGTAGTACAGAAAATCCACATGAAATTTTTTCTGTATGTCGACTATTCACACGGGGTTTGGTGCGAATCTTCCGGAGTTCCATCTTAATCCCGGAGTTTTCTCTAAAGCCTCTTTACTAAAGCAGCTACGTATGTGAGGGGATGGATCAAAATACATTTCACAGCATCATTTATTGCTAAACAAATTTGACACTCGAGCTAAACATTTCAAGCCAATCAACTTTTGGTAATTTATTTAGTAGTGCGGTATCCTTTATTGTACCAAAGAAAAAAAATTGGGTTATTAAAAAAACATAAAAGCAGCAATGCATCTGTGGTAACATAAGTTATTGCACAATTTGGTCTTAAGCTTATTCAGGTTTCATGAATGAGACCTATAAAGTTCCAAATGAACCCCAAGATATATCTCCACAGGCAAAAGTCAGCTGAGATCAAGGTCCATCTGGATATTTTTTAACCTGCAGGAATGTTTCACAGCAGTGTGTAATAAGAACCTATTGAATCTGTTTAAACAAATTTCTGTGCAGTTTTCGGAAAGAGATCAGTGCTTGTTGTAGAAGTGCTTTCACCTTGACCCAAACTAATCTCACTCCCTGCCTCTACATCTAACCATCAATGAAGGCAAACAACCAGAAGCAGATTAGGACGGTTTATGCCTATAAAAGCAGTGGAATCCATAATAAAGTCTATTGGTGATGTTTGATCCATTGATCTTCAGCATGTGGCAAGGGTGTGTGTAATAATCAACTTCAAACAGAAATATTAAATATTCCTTTGATTTTTCCAATTACCATCTCTGTCTTAGGACCAGATGTTTAAGATATTTGTCTAATTATGAATTTGTCATTATGGAATTATGAATCTGTGTCTCTAGGCGGTAAGAATAACTGATCTTTTTACAGCTTTTGCTGTTTTTCTCTCCCTCTTTCTCCATCCATCCAATCAGTTGGCTGTCAAACATACAGTCGGTTGTTCTGTCGGTTCCTTCTTGTCTCTGTCGGCGCTCTGTGTTATTGGGATCGATGCGATCACTTAAGTTCCTGCACAAACCGCCGTACACACCGATATCTTACGTTTTCAATCAATACATATCAACATTCCACCGCTTGGATACATACAACATGTACACATGTGAAACACTGCATCACACAAATCATTTCATAAATACATGCGTGTCGAGCGGAAGCCCAGCAAGCTTTTTCCACATGGTACGACCAGTTCAACCAGTTTATTATCTGCTAAAAGGTCGACTTCTTTATCTACTGTTACTGAAAAAGACAGTTTTCCATCTTTTTTAAAATTTTAACCTTTTATGATCTTTACATAACACCGTCCTTCCCGAGCAGTCATAAATAATTTCAGAAGAAGCGTGAAGGAAGAATCACAAAAAAAACGAAATGTTGACTAAAGAGAGTTAACCGCATCTGTTTTAGCTGTTATTGAGCTCATTTGATTCAGTCTGTCTTGTGTTCCACTAAATGCATGTGTTTTCACTAATTAAAGTTTTATTGCTGTAGATATTCTACGGATCTCTTACTGTTTTTAATCAAAGTAAAAGATCCACTTATAATATAAGAGGTTCATATTCAAGGTCATTCATGTTTAAGCTCATCGTCATCAGGCCAATCGTCATGCACATTAGGTTTCAGCATTTAAACTCAAAGCTGATTTCTACAAATGTTCAATCCATTGACAAAAAACAGTTAATCCTCACCTTCATTATCCCTTTAATATTAAAACACATTTCAAACCAATGCTCTCTGGTTGTGAATATAATGGTTGTACTGTGGATCTATATTTCTCCCTTTTTTTAAATTCATCCTTAGCCATTAAAAACCTCCTTAACATGAAACATGAAAAATACATGAATAGAAATACTGAGTGTTTATAATGGCCTAATAGAGTTCATGTGTATAAATGGTTCCTTTAGTCATGTAAACAGAAAACCCTGTTATATTTTATTTTTCAATAAAAAGATATAAAATACTCACATCAGTGAAATGCAATGAATATAATAATAATAATGCAGCGAGCAGTGATCATGTGACCCTGAGTTGTGACTTCAGGAAGTCTCTACTGGTTGCCTGGCAACCTCACAGTGAATACACGGCTGCTTTTTAATGAGAGAATTAATAAATGTCCTCCAAAATGTCAAAACTATTCTTTTAAGTAAACAATAAGTCATTGTGTTAATTTTTAATTACATTTATTATTGTATTTCACTATAACATGGTAATATAAATCTACTAAAATATGTACCTGTGTACATATTACCACATTGATACGACACTAAAGCATTTTAATGGAGTGCAGAAAAGGTTGATAAAAAAAACTTCAAATTAATTTTAAAAAAGTTTTCAGTTTTGCAGAATAGTTTTGATGCTCAATCGAGGCAGTTTTCCTTTTTTTCAAAAAACATTAAAGATGGAAAAACTTCCTGTGAGTCATTTCTGATGTTGTGAAAATATAATTCAGGCTTTAAAGTCAGATTTATTGAAATATTGGAACTAAAACAGCTTGAATCAGATGGAATCGCTGCACAGACAGAAGATTCAGACAGATTCAGACATTAAACCTGATGAGTCTGGCGTTCGGTGGCAGATCTGTGCTTTCCCACTGAGTTTCCTCTGCCATAAACACAACACAGCAGGTTCAGGCACAGCTGTTTTCTTGTCTGCAGCTTGTTTGTGGTGGTAAAGGGCCTGTGGTGAGAGCTCTCGTCAATACGTCTGGTCCTCTTCAAACACGGCCATTGTCTGAACCTCAGCTAATGCAAGAAAAGGAGTTGTATTATCCCCTGCGACGCCTCCTGCTGTGTCAGTTTTACAAGCATCCATATACGAAACCCCTGTGATTTCCTCCATTGTGACTGTCAGGCCGGCCTGCAAGCAGCTGGCTGCTGGTCTGAGTCTGAATTCAAATCACTGATGTCCTGCCAAGGCCATGCATCTCCTCAGAGTCGGCCAGCAGTTGGCTGGATGCTCAGATGGATGTTGATGGAGGTGTTGCTCAGCAGGGACGTCTGCTCCGTCCTGTGTGTGTTTGAGTGAAATGCTGAAATGTTTTTTTAATGTGATGGATGTTTATGCATGCAGCATCCTGGGTGTCTGATCAGATGCTCACTCACGGATGCATGCACTTCCATCTTACCTCGTTTGATCACTGGTCACTAAATAATGCAGCCAGGTTTCCTTTACGTGAAATAGATGATCAGATTGGAATGAACAGAAGGAAACTGTTAACCTTGCTTCATCAAAAAAAAAAGAAATATGCCTTTCAGTAATTCCAAGGCTTATGATTACCTTGCTTACATCGGAAAGAGTCATTTTATCAGAGCGAATAATGATAGACTTTTCTTAGAATGGCATGCAGTGAGTTCTACTTCTTAGAAACAGAAAACTGTGTGGAACCAAGATCACCAGCTATTTAGAGGCGAACTAGTGAAGTCCTTTCACACTTGTAACCTTGTTTTTCTCTCTTGAGAAAATCACTTTAGTGCAGCACACAAAGATTTTGTTTGCTCTGAGTAGTTAGCAAGAAAGCCTTAACAGTTGGATGGAAAACTATTCCGTGGAAGAAACAGGTACTTTTCTTTTGTCGCCGTATGTTTTGGGTTGGCCTTGTCGCCACAAAAGAGGGAAATCTTAATGCTGCAGCAATCAACTCTGTTTTGTTTGCTGAATACAAAACTGCAGGTTGGTTGCGAAAGTGCATCAAAAACTGAGGTGAATGGTCTCACCGAGGCTGAAAAATGTTTAGAAATTTCATGAAACTTGGTTTGAAGAATCCGTTCTGGTGTTGTGTTTTATTGTAGAGAGTCAGAATGTGGAGGAGTGCGGGGAGAGGCTGAAGAAGATCCTGGAGTCTCCCAGCATCCCTCAGGCCAACCATCAGCTCCTGGTCCACCTCAGCAGACACCTGGCCCGGGTCGGTCAGCACAGCCCGGCCGGACCGCGGCTGCTGGGTCAGGCCTTCGTCGATGCCGTCTTTAAGCTCTCTCCACTCAGGTACGTAGGTTTCATCCTCCAGTCATTCACTCGTTCATTTACATTTAACTGCAAGAAACATCAACCAGTGCAGCTGTGTAAAGTCATTTATGCACTTTCTCCTTTTAACAACTTCTTTTTCTCTTTTATTTTCTCACATAAAACCGGTGATGTTTCCAATCACAGTCACTTCTTACGAAAAAGTCAAAAGTCACAGCATTTAAATGTAAAGGATATTGGCTTTTCTCTGTAAAATACTCAGGCATGAAAATCACTCACCTTTCAGCGAAATTCGCCATTTTGAAACCAAAAAAGGTGACCTATGTGAATTGTGTAGATCCAATGAGAAAATATTTATTTGTATGGACGGGGCATGGAGGGTTAGGTTTAGGCCTAAAGGGAGCCTTGACTTCGATAAAAACATTCACTCTAAAAGCGCGAGAGCATGGAAATATTAGCGCAAAGGGCCTCGCATCACCAGTTTTTTCTCTGGGAAGGAAGGGGAATACTGCTACCTGATTGGTTTGTGAAGTGTACAGGCAGTTCGCTCGTGCAGACCAAAGCATTCGGAAGCTGAAAAGAAGACACCTCACTGATTTGTAAAGTGGAATATAGCTAACGTTAGTTGCCTGACTGAATTTGGTGAGTAGTGGTTTCAATAAGTTCAATATTTGTTATGTTGTCTCTTTCTTTGTGGCCAAACCTCTCCACCATTCATTATTGTGATACTCCTCTCAGGTTATCATTGAGACACAGTATTCTTTATACTCTTTATAGCAACTACAGCATTGTATTGGTAAGGTGTGGCATTATACTTGTCCAGTAACAAAGCCTTTATGTTCGGTGAGTCAGTGAGTACACTTCCTTGACCTTGTATATGCCGTCACATCTATTTATTGCCCGGGATCAATGTCTTTCAGAATGTATCACCAGGGAGTATACAGTACCATCTTTTTCTTGCACTATTTTGATAGTACTATTCATTTTTTCACCACTATTACTCTGTTAAAGTTGTGCTGTTGCACATTTCATGAGAGAAGTTGTCGGTCTCATTTCTTATATAGCGTAATGTGACCATGTATGGATAGATACTTTATTATACATTCATACTGTCTAGTAATTCTGCTTGATTTTTCTCTCAAAATGCATCAGATTGATGCTTTTAAATATGAAATATTCAAAATTTTCTTCCGGGGAGCATTCCCCCTAGAGGGGTCATATCCTTCTCACCTTTTCCACCCCTGACCCGTTTTCATGCCTGAATATTGAATCATCCAGTCAAACGACTGAACAAACTTTCTGACTGACGTAGGACGCTGAATGTGTCACTTTAAGCTCCGCCCACTAATTTCCCTCTTAGAACTCCAATCAGTTGAGTAAGACTTTCTCGATCCAGGATCTTTGTGCTAGATCAGGAATATCTCACCTCATATTTTCGCAGTAAAGGCGCTGCCTTCGCTAACAGGAAAAGCAAACATGATATTTGGCTCAGCTGTAATATCAACATCCTGCAGTTTAAGTGCTGGATGTTTGAACACTGAGAGAATGGCATTAACAAGGCCGATGGTAATGTTTTGTTTCTCAGCGCCTTGCACAAGCTCGCTCTGTGTCTGTTTTTCCAGAAATTACCGAGGAATTTCTCCTTGTGGCATTGTGTGCAGTGGAGATGTAGTGGATTAGCGGAGGCAGTCGGTGAGTCAGAGGCAGCGGTTGTTTGCACAGCCCGGTCAGCCGATTCACCTCTGACGTGCACGACGGGCGGATTAAAAGTCAGCTGGCGTATCGTTGCATGCCATGTTGTTTCAACCAGCTCCTTTATTAGCTCGTCTTGTGTATGTGGAAATATTAATAAATCCCAGATAGGTCGGGAGTGTACACCGCTGTCTGCGAGTATTTAGACAGTCAGATACGAGCTGCTGTTTGGGCTCTGCTGCAGCTCACTGGGAGGGAAACTGTGGAGTCTGGCAACAGTCAGTGTGTCATGGAAAGACCGAGATGAACTGACACTACTGATAAGTGTTGTGTGTGTTTAGAGCCTGATATCGTTTTCCTTTGTGCCATAGAGATCCACTGTTGTGCAAAAACAGATTCCACATCCATCGTCAGCTGTTTGTCTTCACACAAAACAAACACAGTTTCCATGGATCCTTAAGATCTCTAAAAGTTTGTGAATATGAGGGTAAAAAGAAGAGAAGTTTACAGTTCATTTTTGTGTGTGTTTTTTGTCCACAGCGCCGACGTGAACCCGGAGCATCACGTCAGGATCATGGAGGCTCTGATCACAGCAGGAGGTCTCATGGAGATGCAGGCTGCACCAGGTAGGATGAGAAACCTGCACATGACGCCGCTTTCATTGTCTGAAAAATCCCACCGACGCTCATGTGTTCTGTCTCTCAGCACACACAAACATATGCAGTTCATTTTCAGTGTTTTCTGCTCGGTGACGAAGTCCCTGAAGTTTGTTTCTCGAGTGCATCAGCGAGCTCTTCTTACACAACATGACATACCCTTTCCCTTTCCTGCTGCACCACAAGCTGCAGTGGAAAACACACGTTTGGTTTGTGAAATATGTGGAAAACACAAACTTTTTCCCCAGCTGCTGAGATAAATTGGGCATGAAGCATGAAATAACAGCTTTAACTCTGCCGTCTGTCAGTGTAGTTTACAGTCTGGATGTACAGAGTTTATGGTAACCAAACATGGTGGTTTCATTATGTTTTCCTTCTTGCATTCCTGCTTTGCAAGACAGTTTGAGCCGAGAGCGAGTGCGAATGTAAGCGTGGCAGATCTGGTTTAGTATATATGGCATGAACTTGGTACACTTTAGAAGAATTCTCAGAACTCAGCATCATTTCTCCGGAAAGACAGAAAAACAGTCTCCAACTGGGCCTGAAAGGGCTTTGGTCAGAGGAAAAACATCGTCAGTGATGATGTGTGTAGGTGGAAATCAGGCGAAGCTGCTCATCTCTGATATCTGATGAAAGTTAGAATATAATCAAAGAATAGCTTATCACAGCTTATCACACAGGGAGCTGAAATTCAGGCAGGTAGAAAAACTAGCTTACTGATGTCACCTGACTGTTACTTTTCTTACAAAAAATCAACTCAAAATAATCAAACAGGACATCTTTTACTTTTATAGTCAAAGAATCTCCCCTTAAAAAGAAAGGAACAAGTTTTAAACATGTTTAAATAAAAAATTTTGGTGTCAGAAAAATAATGAAATGACAGTATTGCAAGGATAGACACCAACAATAAGATAAGACAAGATAAGATATTCCTTTGTTAGTCTCACAATGGGGAAATTTGCATTGTTGCAGCAGCACGTGGACAGTAAAAGACAGACTGTAAAAAGCAGCAATAAGAATAAAGAACAATAAATAATAAGTACAAAATATGAACAAAAATTGTACAATGTTTACCAGGGTGACGGTATTGAGTGGCAATATTCAATTGCACAGATGAAATTGGAATAATGTACACGGATATTGCACGTAATCGTAATTATTAATACACATGAAACATTAATAACATTATAGCTAGGTGGCTTTAGTAATTAAAAAACATAATCAAATCTAATATATTACACCACTGCCATGACATGATTAAAAACAGCTTGTTTTTATTACATTAAAATAGGGTTACTACTAATCTGTAACCTATTACCGTAATTTCTGGACTATAAGTCGCTACTTTTTTCTGACGCTTTGAACCCTGCAGCTTAAACTATGATGCGGCTAATTTATGGACGAATATAAATGAGAAAGTGTGTGACGGAGTAATTCTGAGGCTGTTAAATTCAGACACTGAAGAAGACAGCTTTAGTGGTTTAAGTTGTTAAATTTAGTGGGTGCGGCTTATAGTCCGAAAAGTACGGCACATTTTAACAGTAACATCCCCAGCACCGGTCACAGGAAGTCAAAATTACTTTTTTTTCTTTTTGCAACAAGATTTGACAAAATTGGCTTTTTTTTTCCCAATAAAAATGAGAGAAGAATACTTTTATCTCATCAATATTAAAAAATCTGGTGCAACACTTGCAGTCAGCTGATTCTCCACATGCTGTAAGAGGCTGAATGCTCTTATTCTAGTTTGGTTTTTGCTGATGTGAAGCTGTTTTATTTTTCACTAATGCTGGTTTTCTTTAGCACAAACATGGTTTCGTCCTCATCTGACGTCCAGCTGTGAGACTTGACCACATCGTTCTGTTTTTAAAATCTGATGCAAACTAAGTGATGCTGAGGTCTGAAAAGTGTCTTGAAACGTTTGCTGCGGTCGGATCAGAGCTCAAATGTGCAGAAGCTGCTGTAACCTGCCGGAGTCTTTTATACCAGATGTGCAGAGATCAGATGTGCAGAGATCAGATGTGCAGAGATCAATGAGGCTCTGAGAGGATGCAGGAAAGGTCGGACGGCAGGTGTGTGGCTGATTGCACGGGCCAAACCAGTCTGTCGAGGTCACTATCTGTGGGTCAGTGTGTGTGTGTGTGTGTGTGTATAAATGTCAGTAGGTCAGAGTGTGTGTGTGTGATGTTGTGGGGCCGTGGTGTAACGGCCGGGGTCGACATGTTGGTCGTAGCAGTGATTATCAGGGGTGATGTTGGCTTCGTTCGGAGGTGAACTCCGTAAGCTGCTGGTCTCATAATCAGATCAGAGTTCAGTTTGTGGCCAAACACGGTGAACACGCCGAACACGGTGAACACGACAAACACGGTGAACACGCTGAACACGCCAAACACGGTGAACACGGCGAACACGGTGAACACGCTGAACACGCCGAACACGGTGAACACGGTGAACTCACTCTGCACGGACACAATCAACTTTTCCCACCTGACTCTCATTCAGTTTGGAACTTTTTTTTTTTCGCTATTTTCTCGATTTTTTGAAGGAAAAGTTTGCATGAAATATAAATATGCATGTATGCTCTTTGCACTTTAAAAAGTTACGTGTCAAATTAGTGAAGCAGGAGAGAAAAACTGTTCGTACTTGTGTGTTTATACTTTGCATCGGTGTGTGTGTGTGTGTGTGGGTGTGTGCATGTGTGTGTGTGTGTGTGTGTGTGTGTGTTAACAGACAGACTTACATCACAGCAACAAAAGGACCAGAGGGAGCTTTTTTGTGCCGTCTTTGAAGTGTATCTTTTGTAACATCTCTTACACAACCTCTCTCTCTCTCTGTCTCTCTCTCTCTCTCTCTGTCTGTCTCACTCTGTCTGTCTCTCTCTGTCGCTCTCTCTCTCTCTCTCTCTGTCTGTCTCTCTCTATGTCTCTCTCTTTCTGTCTCTCTGTCTCTTTCTGTCTCACCCCCCTCTTGTTGCTGATAATCAGGGGATGATGGAGGAAATGATGTAACACCCTCACAAAGCTTTTTCTCTCCGTTTGTTCTATCAGGGTTTTTTCTTCTGTGTCCCATTTACATGAAATCACATCATAGTTCTTCAACATGCAGGTTTAATACAAAAATACAATACAGACAGGATTTATCTGTATTTAAACAGTCGGTGAAGTACTTTTTAACTGTATAGAAAAATATCAAGTTTCCCTCATTTTGCCTGGAGTTTGTTCGTGGGAGTCAAATGAGCCACATGGATGAGAAAAAAAATCCTCAAAAAACTATTTAATGGGGGGATAAAGTGAAGAAACCTCGGTAGGATCTTCAGAGGAAGGAGCCTTTCTGTGTCCGACATGGTTATAAACTTTAAACATGCATAAAGTTTATGGAAACAGGAAAACGTTAGGCAACTTCAGGTTTCACCAAATTTTAGTTCCAGAGAAACTTAACAAACTTTGTCCAGGAGAGACGCTGAAACACGGATTCATTCATGAAGTCTGGATGGAAAACCTGCTGTCATACAGAGCAGCAAGGCACGGATTCATCGTAAGACTCACATGTTTGAACAGTCTCTTTCCTTAAAGACTTTCGTAGGGTTTCACTCTTTTCTAGACACAGAAAGTGACAGAAAAAGTCGTGTGAATGAATGAAAAATGAATGAAAGAGGAAACTTCACAGAGAGCCTGTTTTCACATGTGGTCGGTTGCTGAAAGTGAGTGGGAGTGAAGTGGGAGTTTTGATGGATTGTCTGTTTGGGAAAGTTACAAAACTCGCCGGATGTTTCCTGCCAACTCCATCTTTGGAAAACTGGGTTTCAGACACTGGTAACCGGATGCTCCGGAGGGTTCGTTCCACAGAAACACCTGGAAAGCTGCAGGGTTAAAAAATAAATACAGGTGATTAGATGAATCAGCTGTGTGTAACTCTAAAGAAGCTCTAGCATGGTTGCATTAACTGATCTAATAATATTTTAATGATCCTTAAATGATGTTGTCAGCGCTTAAAAACCTCTGATCCGACACATTGTTCTGGATGTTGGGATGCAGAGTTTGTCCTGGAGGCTTTACAACTCTCTTTGCACAATGAGTCAGTTTTTTTCGTCCAAAATTGGCACCATTTTACAAAAAACAGACCTCATGTTTTGTGTCAATCATGCTAACACACTGACTCCGCAACTTTTATGATTAATTTTTTTCTAAACAGGTTCGAATCTGCATTTTTCCGTTTGTTAAAATTGCTTTCAGAGGGCTGTAGATTCTTCAGGGCCGCCGTTAGCTAACATGCAGATGTTATCAATCAAAACGGCATCAGAGAAGCTAATTTATAACAAAATATTGAATGCCAAACAATGTAAATACAGAGTCGCTGAATTCAATCATGGTAAATTATGGCTCGTTATTGCGGATCAGCTTGGATGGTGGGAAGTGGTCGCTAATCAAAGGGTTTAGGCTAGCTAACCAGCTAGCTAGCTAGCTAACAGTAGCTAATTGTTGTGTTACGACTCCATTTTTTTCTTGTACTGTGAATTATTGCAACGAATAGAAAAATAAACACTCAGACTCAGTGTGCGTTATTTCTCTGTGGAGCCTTTTTCGGATTTCGGATCCTAAAGACACATCCGAATAAAACGGACTCAGTGTGAAACGGCTGGTTTGAGTCCACTCGATGCTCCTCAGCAGAGACCTTCGGTTCATACACACCATACACACCGCTCTCTGACTTTTACATCACTTTGCTCTGAACTGCAGTTATTCTGGAGTTTCTGTGGGATTTTTCCATCTCCATCCTGTAGCACCTCCGGTCAACTCTTACACTGAGATGTTCAGTCACTGAAGGTGTGTGTGTGTGTGTGTTTTGAGCTGATGTGGCTGTTTTCGGCGGCTCGGCGGGGTGATGATCAGTCCGACCGGGTTTCCCTTTGGGTGATGGATGCAGACAGAGAAGGAGAGAGAGGCTGAAGCAGGGAGGTCAGGTTCATGTGTGAGCATTTTTCTCACCCATTACCTCCCCTGCCTCCCCTCCAGACAGCATTAGTGGAGGTCAGGGGTTACCGCAGTGCCTGTTGGCGGTATGTTAACCCCTTAACAGAGGTTTGTGACTCTGTGTGTGTGTGTGTGTGTGTGTGTGTGTGTGTGAAGCTGCCCTCCTGGCCATGTTCTCCAAATGGAGTCTGAATATACGACCGGTTCTGCTTCACCTGAACGCTGCAGCTCAGCATCCCTGCACCATGTGTGTGCGTGTTTGCATGCATGTGTGTGATTGCATGTGTGTGTGTGTGCATGTGTGTGTGTGTGCATCTCATGCTCCTGAAGCCTCGGTCTCGTCCAGCCAATCTGTCCGGCAGCATGTGAGGATCAGTCGGGGGGGGAAACATGGAGGACTGTAAACTTCCATCACACCGATTCTCATTCTGGCCACATTCTGCTCTTCTTCTTCTTCTTCTTCTTCTCCTCCCAGACACACACACACACCACGCTGGCGGTTTGGCGTGAGTCTGACACACACTAACACACACACACACCGGTTCTCTCCTGGCTGTTTTTCTGGCTCGTAACGCAGCCGAGGAGGAGCTGGTGGTAACATCTGGTGGTGTTGCAGCCGACAGCTTCTCCATTCACATCATCATGGTCCTCTGCTCAGACTCTTCTTCTGGTGTAAAAACATTCACCTCAGAGCTCTTTAAATTAACACATCGCATTTAATTTATTTAACCTGCAGATTACAAGAAATTATAAAAATGTTAGATTGTGATTTGAGGGTTTTCTTCAGATTACAGCCGAGTGTTTTGAATAAAACTGTAAAAGTTTGGAAGGTTTTTTTTGGCCCAACATGGCAGCACTCCACCGTGAATCAGACACATCAGACAAGTCTTCTTGTTCATATTACCTGTTTGATTTATTGATTAGCATCAGTTCATCCATCCATCCTTGCTGCTTCTTTGTCCATAGCGTCCGTAGCATCCGTAGCATCAGTAGCATCCGTAGCGTTCGTAGCGGATTCTTGTTGCCTTGCAAAGCAGCCGGACTGCTGAGATTACAAGTCTAAAATCTTGCAGGTTCATCTAACTGGATTTGTTTGTGTCCAGTCAACCAATCAGCATCCTTTTAGGAGGAACAGGTGGTAGCTACAGGTGTGGTTTAGCTAATTAAAAAATGAGAAGCGGCGGCCAAAGAGGTCAAGATGGAGGATGATGCAGGATTTTTCTTGATGGGAAAGATGTTTTCGTTCTTCTCAACTGGCTTCAGCAAGAGACAGGAGCTTCATCCAATCACCTTTCACCTTTTTTATAAATGAACGGCGGCTGTTTCCCAGATGGACGTGTGAAATAAATCCTGTAGGTGAATGAAATATTCCAGATAAAATCAAACCTGGCAACCTGAATCCAACATCATCCCCCTTAAACCCACAGATTATCGTTTGTGTTTGTTTGTTTGTTTGTTTGTGTGCAGATTAGATCAGAGCTGTGTAATTCATTTTACTGTAACTCAGGCCATGAACTTATCAATCAACCTTCATCCGAACGGCCTGGACCTTGTCCCGAGTACACACACACACACACACACACACACACACACACACACACACACACACACACACACACACAAAAACACTCACCCAAGCTCGGAGCTGTGAGCACTCGAGAGCCCGCGAGGGCG
>JAQMCX010000046.1:11529177-11549378 GCA_029814765.1 Acanthurus leucopareius
ATTATATATGAGATATCAGAGTGTTTATTGAGAGCGTGTGTGTGTGTGTGTGTGTGTGTGTGTGTGTGTGTGTGTGTGTGTGTGTTCCTAGAAATAAAACACATAAAGAGATGTATTAAGATGTTATAGAAAGTGAAATATTGGAGGAAGTTAAAATGAAAAAACCTCTTTCTTCAGGTTTGTTCCACATGAGTTTAAATGTGAGACAAATAATTTCATCCTGCAACTTCAAGCATTTTATAAAAATACTTAAAATCTTTGTCACAAAAAGGTTTAGAGAATCAAACTTGACCTGAGGGCTGAAAACTTTGCAGGGTTTGTTCAGGAAAAATGTTTTTTCATCCATCAGATTTTCAGTCGAAGTGGTTGAGTGAAGTTTGTATCTGCTGCGGTTGAGATGTTTGGTTGGAACAAAAACAATCCCTGGTTGGATAAAAAAACACTTGAACTACAATTCCCATCACAAGTTTTTTCTCTCTCAATTAGAAACGAGGAGCAACAGCACATTTAGATTCTGTTAACATCATTATTCCCTCCCGTCAGAGATCTGTGTCAGCCGCAGTCGATCCACAGCTTCATGGCAGTAAATTATTCATGTGGTTTTGCTTCTGTGTGCACTCGAACAGGTCTGAGAACTCGAAACAAAACGTCTCTCTGCGTTTCGTGCTGAACATCATATGAGATTATTCAGACTCAGCAGGTAGAAGCAGTTCTGTTGTTCAGGAGGCTTCACTTTGATTAAAAACAGACCGAATGTAAAATTTTGTTCATCGACGACACAGAAGAGAAACAGTCTGAGAGTTTCCTCCCACCGTCCTCATGAATATTAATGAGCTTATGAGGTGACGTGAAGCCACTTTTGCTTCTGCATTAAGAGTTTTTTGGTCCTAATTGTCTAGTTGATGCTCATATTTCCTTAAAGTTGATAAAATATGTGTCTGACACATTAAAAAACACTCAGTTTTTTGTGTTTTAGTGTGTTTTTTAGCTCATAAACGGTGTTTAACATGTTTCAGGCTGCAGCTTAAAGACACAATGACAAGATTATTGTGACCTTCCATCGGCTGAATGTTTTAAATCACAGTAATGTCATTTGACCATTTGAACTGATGAATGTGACATTTTAAACACTCTGAGTCTTTGTTTTAAGAGAGAAGAACTGACAGGTCGGAGTTTGATGACTCTGATGTCAGAACCAACATGACCGGATCATTTTAACATTCAAACACTCTGATGTTCAGTCTGATTCGCAGTGACATGAAGTCCTGCAAAGCATTTTGTAGATGCAAAGATTTGTAATAACTCGTTATTTCTTGCTCACCATTTAAATGAGAAGAAACTGAGTGATTTCAGGCACGTCAGGAAGCATTTTTCGTTCAGCTGACAGTCATGTTATTTCTCCAAAATCCAGAACAGAAATTATAAATCTGGGACAGTGTGATGACGGTTAAGCTGTTGCATCAGTTTTTTATTTGCTTAAAATAGAAAATGCACCATTTTTTTTACATTGAGGCAAATTCCCCCACAGGAAGGAGCTCAATTGTTTGTCAGTCGCTGCAGATTTGCTGCTAAATGACCATTCAGAGCAGGATTACGAGTCGAAGCATCTCTGCAGACTCTCAGCTGCAGCAGATCAGCAGTGCCGAGCAGGAAGTGACAGTCGGCCTCCAGTGAAACTCACCGGTTTAACGTCGTTCAGATGAAACTCTGCTGTCGACTGTGAAGGAAACTCAGACATTTCAGATTTCAATCAGCAAGTTTGGAATATTATCTCATATATTTTGTCCCAAATGGTTTTTTCTTCCATAAAGTTTAATATAAAATAGACACTTCGTTGAAAACTTTGGGAAGATGAGAGTTGATTGAAAGCTTAATGCTCCTCAGTTTCCAACCACAAAATGGCCCAAAACACACACACAAACACACACACAAACACACACACAAACACAGAAGGAAATCAGGCTTGTGTGACAGCAGCAGCCTCTCGTGCACATCTGTAATTCCCTGACAGAGAAGCTGTTCGGCAGCAGCCCGAGGACCAAAACCGTCTTTGTTACAGCAGACAAGAGTCCAACTGAGCGAGTCACTCTGCTCCTCCCTCAGTCTCTTTTTTCCTCGACATTTTCCTTTCACGCCCTGTTTAACCTCAATTTATGCTGCGATTCCACATCTGCTTTTACACTGAAGTCAGTCAGCCGAAGCTTTTATCTAGTGGGACTTATTGTTGAGTGAAAGCATCAGTATTAATAGCTCCTGTTAGATGATCTGTGGTGTAAGTGGGAGCTTAAAGCTTCCTGTGTGGAGCGGTGATGTGATGTCATGAGGAGCGCAGCACCTCCTCCTCCTCCTGAAGCTCCTCCTCCTCCTCACATCGTCCTCTGGGACTTCTCACTTCTCACAGGCAGGACAGGAGGTGTCATCTTCTCAGCGAGCATCTTTTGAGGCATTTTAATTCAGTTTCTCTGACGGTAGAAACACAGTGAACCACTGCAGAAACAGTGAAAACAGCAGCTAACGTCACACATTTATGTCCCCTTTTTCTCAAATTGAACGAATCAGCTTGAAAGTCAGCAGAAGTCCAGATGTCCTGCAGCTGGAGGACAAAGACGATCAGTTTTATTGACTTAAATTCAAATTAATTTTGTGCTGATAAACATAAAAACAGCTGACATACAAATAGATTTCTAGAAATATCGTGTTGTTGCAGAAAAAACTTCTGAATTCATCTGAAGGTTTTTTCAGCTGAAACTCGAGTATCAGGACTTTTCTTTCTCCAGATTTTCCATCACGCACTCGCTCACCCTGCTGTCAAACTTTGCAGCGGTTTTTTTCTAAGCGTTTCTTTTTGGGTCGGTGGGTTTTAACATGACGTTCCCTCTGTGTGTCGCTCTGCTCGGTCGACCGGCTCTCATCGCCTCCTCCAAGAGAACAAGGCTCAGCTCTCAGAAAATGATCGTTAAGAGACCAATTTGCTCCCCAGTTTAGCTTCAATTTGCCCCTAATGAGAGAAGGGGGGGCAGGAGAGAGTCCCTTTGTTGTTTGTGCTTCGTCATGTGAGCTTTAATCCCGACGGACGCTGAGAAAAGCTCAGTGTGAGTTTATGATGACAGGAAGCTCAACACGTTCTGAACCAGAGACGAAGAAAAAACACGAGGTAAGAAAAAGCTCCTCTGTCTTTGTGAAGGTTTGATACTCGATGCTGAACGTAGAAGCAGAGGTCACATGTGAACGTTTCCTCCTGTGCGAGTGACATTTGTTTAAAAAACCACAGAGACCAGCTGCTCTGGAAAATAATTAACAGTTTTATTGTCAGTTTAAGCTTTATTGTTGTATAATTGGCCTTTTCCTCGAAGCTTTAAGCAAACATGTTTGTTGTAATAATCAGTGATGAGTCACTCGTGTCCAACCTTGACCTCAAGCTGCAGACAGAGAGACAGACAGGTGCTCGGCTGTTGTAAGAGGGAGGGAGACAGAGAGACAGACAGGTGCTGTGGTGTTGTAAGACAGAGAAACAACGGCAGCAGATGTGAACGAGGTTTGATAAACTGAGAGAGAAAAAGAGGGAGAGGAGTAAAAGAAGTGCTGTAGTTTTACATAATGTGACTTTTAATTTGAAATTCCAAAGAGTTTAATGAAAAATTCAATATCACCTTTAAAACTTCCTGCTTCAGTGACTTTTATTGCATTAAACACAGTTTCAGTCTTATAATCTGATTTAATTTGCAGATGCTTTTACTTAAAAAACACATATTGATCGCTGCTCGGTTATAAAAACAAACAGCCTCATTTGCATAAATCAATGAAGCTCTTTGCATTTTTTGTCCAGAGGTGTGAAAGTGTTTCCTCTCTGGACTTCCAGGAAATTTACTATTAAAGCTGTGAAAAGTGCAAACATCTCACATCCTGTTTTTGTGCCTGATGAATGAAGTGGAGAGTCTGAAAAAAATGAATGACTGAACTGGTGAGACTTTATTTTAGGATCAGCAGAGAGCAGAGAAAGTCGACTCTGAACATCATTTTATTGATTCTCATTTAAAGAGAAACTTCTGAATCAGACTCTTTGGAAAATGAGGAGTTTTTATGTTAAAAGCTGCCGACATGTCGCTCAGAGTCAGAGTTCACTTTGAAGATGAAATCCTGATGAAATCCTCCGTGAAACATCCGTGCAAATCAAAGCAGTCGCCCTGCAGGTTGGACCGAGTTCACACTTTAACAGCCAGTTTGGGGGAATTTTCACCCGTCTGGAAAAACTGAATGATTTGTAGGAGCAGAATGAACATATGAGGGTTAGTTTATAATCTAATGGACCTAATGAAGTGCATCTTGACCACAAACAAGACAAGTTTGAACAGTTAAATCTTAAAAGTAGAGCTGAGATCTGCATGTAACAGTCTGCAGATCTTCATCCAGCAACTCGATCCATGAAATCAGATCACAGCTGATAGAAATGACTGACTTTCATCTGTGTTAAAACAACATGACACACTGAATCCTGTGATTCCAATGGCTGTGCATTAAACACACACACACAAACACACACACACACACACACACACCAGCTGCTCCTCTGCTGCTTTTCTGGGATGGGAGCACTAGGATGCATTTCCCCTTTCTGCCACAGATGGCGCCAAATCAAACTAAAATCATGAGAATTACAACTTGTGACTGATGAATTTGCTCACAAACACTCGACATATTTGCACTTTTGCATCTTACACATTAACATGATATCTGTCATTTATTTTAAACGCATTGTATTTTTCTGTAGTGAGATTTAATTTACAGAGAAAAATATAAACATGTTCACAGAGAAACTCACTTCTTTCAAACACTGACTGCACCTTCTGTGTCGACCTGACGTTTCTGTACGAGCAGCTCACACATGTTTGAAATGTTCCTCCATGTTTGTGGCCTTCGTTCCCTCCATGTTTTTGTCTGTAATGCAGTTTGAGTTCATCGCTGGTGCACTTTCAGAAGTTCTGTATTTGTTAAATGAAGGAAACAAATTGATGATAATGGAAGAATTTCAGCGAGTTCGCAGCTTAATGAGCTTTTCATTAGTTTGAAACTGTGAAAGACTGAAACATCATGAAAGCACTTTTCTTTGATTTTATTTAATTAAGTGTGAGTGGTGTGAGGTGTGTGTGTGAGTGTGTGTGTGTGTGTGTGTGTGTGTAGACACATGTATCCACTGAAAGTTGCTAAGCAGCAACTTGTTGTTCCCAAAGTCCTGTTTGTCTTCTCTTTGAGGATTCCCTCGAGAGAGAGAGAGAACAGGATCTGAAAATATTAGCAGAAAGAATATAAGACAGTCTCACACACACACACACACACACACACACACACACACACACACATACACACACACACACACAGCTGGGCCTGTCTTGTCTCAACACCTGATTGGTTTCCTCTCAGAAGCATGAAGAAAACAATAACAGCTCTCCGTCCACATGCGTCTTCTTTGGAAAATTAATGAGTAATTAAAAATGTCACGAGCCTGAAAGTGGAAACAAAACGTCACGCCGTCACTTTCGGAGTCTCTGTTTCATCTCCGGGGAAATGAAATAACAGGCTGCAGAGACAGACAGAGACTTGGCAGATGGAAGATGTGCTGGATAATAATCTGCTGAGTGGATCACAACAACAACAACAAACAAACAAACAAACAGCCCGATGGAAGTGAACTGATGTAAGATTTGGACGAGTTTCATGAAGATTAAAAATGAAACACTTTCATCCTGTCGTTCGTCGCTTCAGGTCGGTTTCCTGCAGATTATTGCAGATCTGCAGTCAGTTGCATGTAGAACTGCAGTTGCAGACTTCAGGTTTCTATATTTGATCCGTGCAAACGCTGACAGCAGTGCAGCTTTACGTCAGCAGCCTGCAGCAGGACGCAGGAAACGACAGGAAACGTCTGAAGCAACAGGACGTTTGTGTGTTCGACCTCAGAGACGACGATGAGGAGGAACAAGATGAAGAAACGACAGCTGACGTCTTATTGATGTCACACTGAACAGCCAACAGAGGACGAATCAGGACTGAAACAGGCCGAGCGTTCAGCGCCGCACTGAGGTCAAAGGTCATGTGACAGTGCAGGTGTGTTTACACCTGATCGATAAATCCAGTCTGATTAATGCATTTAAAGGCTGTAAGTCTATTAAAACTAACTCTGACACAAAGGTTGTGAAACTCTGCAGACACTCTGCATGTGAGGTGTTCGCTCAGCTTTCCCATGATCCTTTGAGAGTCACCATCCTGAGGGAGGAGCAGCACAGATGCATCATGTAAAAAAGAGACGGAGAGAGAGACATTCATTTATTTGTTTTAACACTCGTATGTGAAGATGTCTGTGTATGTTCGTGTGTGTGTGTGTGTGTGTGTTTAACAGCATGTGTTTAGCCCCTCCCCTCTGATGAGGTCATTAATCACACTAACCGACTGCCTGAAGCTGTTAGCTGACTCTGTGTATCCAAGTACAAGCTGGATGAATACACTATTCATAAAGCTGTGTGTGTGTGTGTGTGTGTGTGTGTGTGTGTGTGTGTGTGTGTGTGTGTGTGTGTAAAGAAAGATATATCTCTAAGGAGAAGTGTGACACAGTGATCTGTGTGTCTGTGTGTGTGTTTGTGTGTGTGTGTGTGTGTGTGTGTGTACATACATATAGTTCACTCATGATGAATGGGACACAGTACGAGGTGTGTCAGTGTGGGTAATGGTGTGTATGTGTATTGATTAACCAAACTGAAGCTGTTTGATGCAGAAATATATTTAATCTTCAGTGTTTCACACTCTGATGTCACCAAAGTAAAGGATCATTTTATTTTTTGCCACCTCTGCTTTTTGTTTGTGGTGAAAAATATTTACTCATCACTCAGGAAAAACACAGACAGACGCTTACAGCAAAAAGTCTGATAGATTTTATTTATTTGCCTCCATTTAACCTTTAAAATAAATGTAAACAAACAAATAAACTGAGTGTTTAGTAATAAGTATTTAATGGTCCTAAATATTGTGAAAAATCCCTGACATTTTTACAGGTTCTTGAATGTCACACAGAGGTCTGACTGCTTCAGAGCAACAGTCCTTTTTTAATATCGTGTTAATGTTTTTTTTGTTTACCTCGTGCAACAAATTAACTGTGTATCTATAATTTATATTTAAGTAAACAGAAAGAAAACAGAATAAAGCTGCGATAAAGTCATTAAATCTTAATTTAGCCTGTTTGGAAACAGATTCACACTGTCACGTCTCCTGTGAGGAGGAGAAACCGAGGAAGAGGGAGGGAAAGCGTGTGTGTGTGTGTGTGTGTGTGTGAAGGGTTCACAGTTAAGTCATGTCCCCACTCCATCCCGTTGGGAGGAAAGTGCCAGCTTAACATCCAGTGTAATCCTGCTGTGCAGGGTCAGCTACAGGACACACACACACACCCTCACACACACACACACACACACACACACACAAACTCAGTATGAGTGAATATGTGGGAATGTGTGTAAAAGGGATCATGATTGTATAATGTGATTAAGGTCAAAGGAGTATTCAGCTGTGAGTGTGTGTATTTATTAGTATTTGGCCTGTTTGTGAGTTTGTCCGGCCTGCGATTCTTCACACACACACACACACACACACACACACACTGATATCGATCCATTTTCCACTCTTTAACGTCCTTATAATAAAATTTTAATGCGTCAGTCTTTGTTTTTTGATGAAAAGTTGCTGGTGTTAGTTAATAAAAGTTGACGAGCTGCATCAGTTCACATCAGCTTCCTGTTAAAGGTGTGAGAGATGCAGCGCTGACAGGCCGCGGGAAGTTCAAGGTCATCGACCCACAAATCATGAGTTGCATTTGTTTCCAGCTGCCAAAAAAAAAAAAAAAACAGTTGGAAATGACTGTTTTTTAATATAATGATGGATAAAATGACCTCTGGGTTTAAAAAAGCTGATTTCTTTCTTTATTTTTCTGATTCTCCTGCAAAAAAAAGACTAAAATGTTTAAAAAAAACAGATCAATAAGCTTATCCTTCCTCTCTCTCCCTCTCTCTCTCTTTCCTTTCTTCCTTTCCTTCCCTCTGTCCTCATATCATGAGGTCAAAGGTCACAGTGTGGCGCGAGATGAAGGTAATGGCCTTTGAAATGACTTTGTTAGCTGGATACAGAGAGACATGAGGCCAGGTTAGTCCCAGCAGGAGGTCGGAGGGTGAGGGTCACACACACACACACACACACACACACACACACACACACTCGTGGGGGCTGTCAATCTGAGGGGGTCATGAGCTGGTGGAAGCTCTGATATAAACAAGCTCCTCCCGATAATGTTCCTTATAAGGTCAATGATGTCGCCGGTTTGCACTGTTAATCAATCTAGTTGTAATTTTTTTTTTGGTTTAACACACACACACACACACACACACACACACACAAATACACACACACTCAGACGTGATGTTACTGAACAGAAACTACAGAACCGATTTGTTTTCTTCTTCGTTTCAGTTTGTTTTTTCTCTTTTCCATCTAAACTGCAGAAAACAGCTCCATTAAAAAAATGGCGTCCAACTTCAAAGCGACCGACTCGCCGCCGCCGTCTCGTACCGTCCTGTTAGCGCCGGTCCCTCCTTTTGTTTAACTTTATCCGTAAACACTGACTCATTTCTGTTTGTCATGAACTTTCAGAATTATTGAATCTTACACAGAATCACACAACATTTCTAATATAAAAGCACAGATAGCAAACAAACACAGTCATGCTAACAGTGTCCGACGTTTGTAGCTATGCTAGCTTGACGGAGATCTAAGATTTACTACAGACACTGAAAGCACCTTGAGATGAGTTTGTTTCCTTCTGAACTCTTTCCTTTTTGTCTTGCTGAATCATCAGATCAACTTTTCTCCGTCCTGTACTTCATTTTTACTGGTTTATGGACGAATACTTGAGCCTGGTGTTGTAAAAAGTACAAGAAAATATAAGTGAGTATGTAATAAAGTATCATATTAGGTATTATTAAGCTGAAATGATGCTGAAAAGCATCTTATTCTTTCACTCATTCCAGAAAATATTAAAATTCCATCTAAGATTCTCCTCTCAGCACCTTTAAGTCAGTTCTTTTCCTTCAGGTTCAGATGTTTAAAACCTTGTTCAGGGGACAAAAGTGCCACATTAAAAAGGCTCAAATTCATGGTTGTGATGCTTTTCCCCTCCACCCTTCAGCTCGCTCTCCGTCAGAAGATTAGCGCATAAAACCATCCGGTCCGCTGCTCTGTGGTCGAGTTGTTTTATGATGCATTCTGGGAAGAAGCTCTCCTCTGGTTAATGTCCAAACTCTGCTGTAATGTGCTCATGTAAAGCTTGAATTAACATCAAACAGCCCCCAGCTCCCATGTTTATCCCTTCGTATGTAATTTAAAGGATCATAAGGTCACAGAAGCTCCACTTCCTGCCGTGTTCAGCCGCCGTTTCCCTTCATCTCTCTCTCTTTTTCCACTTTCTTTTATTTAACTGCATGTTTTATCGCCTTCTTCCAAAAATGCAGATGTGATTTACATGTTTTTTGTTTTAATTATCTAACACTGAGGCCTTGGAGACGCTGTATTTATAGGTGCATGTATGTAAATCATGTTTGTGGTTATTGGAGTTTCATAATAGTCTTTGTTTAAGCACAAGTTTCTGCAGAAAATCTCATTCAAATTTACAGTTTTATCCAAATATTAACCTGATAAGACGTCTCTGAACCTGCACATAACCTGGTCAGATGATCTTTCTGTTGCCTCGTTAGTCAATTAAACTGTTCAGCTGCTCAAACTGAATCAAAGTCACCTTAAAAACTTTAGTGTCGCTCTTTCTCGTCATATTTAATCTCCTCTCCGTCTCTTCTGACCCTCCTGCTCTTCACTCTCCTGTTAAATAAAGTGGATTCACTGTTCACATTAAAACCAAATCTGTTCGGACCTTTTTCTTCGGATGCAGCCTCGTTAAAAACTCAAAAAATTGCATCATGTCTCACCAGAAAGAACCCAGCAGACTTTTTTGAAATCTGGATGCTCAATTAAAGAAGCTCAGAGTTGGAGGCGATCGTCTTCTGAGAGGAGGTTCGGTTACCGTCAGAGAATAATAATAACATGGAAATGTTGCACAAACGTCAACAGAGCGAAGAGTAATTATTCCACTGGCAGTTTATGGTTAAATGATTTATTTTTCTCCACGCAGGCCATCAATAATGCATTGAACTTATGACCGAGACTTATAATGATGCACATAACTGTGTGATAAAATGAAAATGAAACATCTGATTCTCTCATGTAGCAATTAAAAAAAAGCTTGTTTTCGCTTCGGCCCGCCGGCTGCGTGTGTGTGAGCGCACGTGCACGCCCTCCGTCTGGGGAGGAGCGTGCACGTGATCGACTGTCCGGCGACAGTCGTGTCATTTCCAGCTGTGTGTGTATGTGTGTGTGTGTGTGAGACGTTTGCTGCACTGAAGGGCAAATGTGATGTAAAGAATATGAGGCAGGGATGGATGGCTGAGCCGAAGCCGACCATGAATACCAATGTGCTGCTTCCTGTCTCCGCCGCCGCCGCCGCCGTCTCCGTCTGCCCTCCGAGCTGTTGCTCTTTGTTCACTTCCTCTCTTTGACTCACCTGAAGGAGCTGCAGGCTTTCAGAGCAGAAATGTGTGTGTGTGTGTGTGTGTGTGTTATCTCAGACTGACAGCACGCAGTTTGACCAAGTTTCAGCGAGCAGAGTCGCATTTTCAGAAATTATTCTTTAGATTTAACTCTCAAAGAGGCATTTTAAGACCTTTTTTTCATAAATTCAGAGAGCATGAAGAATATTCAACCTCTGTTTATTAGCAGGTTTCCTCTTTAGCTTTTAGCTAGAACATGCACGTGCAAACAGAGACGTAGCATCATTCAAATCTGTAATTAATCTCTAATACGATGCTGTATTTTTAACACAGGTTCATGGTTTCTGTTCCCTCTCAGTGTCTGTTTGTCGTCGCCTCTTCACCTCCAAGTTTCGCCGGAGATCTGCTGTTTCTCGCAGTAGAAATAACTCAGTTTTTTTTATGTGGAACCCACTGTTTTCTCCTCCTGACTCAGTCGGATTTGAATTACTAATGAGTCGATTGTCTTTACCTCTGGGCGTCTCGGGGAACAGCTGGCCTCACAGTGGGCTCATCAGTATGCACAAAGTCCTCCATCCTGCCTTTTGTTGTGCTGAATTCACTCCTAAATTGGTCAGTTTGGAGGAGCTGTCGGCCTTGGAAGGCTTTGTGGATTCAGCCGCGGGGGTTTCACGACTCCGCGATGACGTGAGCTCGGCCGCTGTTAGCTAACCCAGATGACAAACTGTTTATGCTAAGTTTAGGAATGAATTGACGGAGGAGCGTCAAGGGATGAGTAGGTGTTGGAAAGTCTTTTTCTCCCCCCCTCCTCCCTCCTCCCACTGCATCCATCCTCCTTTTCACGACGCTCCCAGCATCCTCTGCTGCACTGCACAGAAAACACATCCACTCGTGATGAAATTAAACAGTTTACATCATCTGTGTTTCTTGAGTCAGCTGCTGGAAAGACGAATTTATTCAGATGTTTGTCCTCTTTGGTGAAGAAGAAGGTATGATGGATGAAACGTTTAGCAGTCAGTGTTGTAATTTCACAGTTTAATCCCATTTGTTTGCATCAACCTGATGAGTTTAAGCTCAATGCTAGTTGCTAACATGTGGTGCTGATGGTGCACAGCAGTTTTTTTATCAAGAGACACCAACCAATTGATCAATTAACCCAAACATGCAGCTGAGAGGCTGAACGATCCTCCTCCGTCTGCAGAGCAGCGACAGGTGACCTAGTTAGTGAAGTTTGCACACAGAAGAACTTCAGTGTAAAAGTGTGAAAATCCTCCACGGACGACTGAGTGACGTGTTTTCGTTTCTCGCCGAGCATCCCGAGCCTGCAGCCGGCGGCGGCCGACCTGCTGCGTTTCATGTGTTTTATGGGCCTGACGAGTTATGGCAACACACTTTAACAGCTAATCTGCAGCGAGCTGCCCCGCCAGCCTGCAGAGCTCTGCTTGCTCAACCATACGGAAAGTTATGGAGCCCCATTATGACGCTCTATCAAGCCCCTCGTAGCGCTTGAAGGTCAAGGGCACTTTATAGATATGAGATCTGTCTGATATTATAAGGACTGAGATGGATAAAAGAGAGAAAGAGAGGGAGTCGTTTCCCTACTCAGGCTCCTATAAAGAGACAATCTCACCTTTCCTCTCATGCTGGGGGGGCTTTATGGGCGGTGGGGGGGCTGTAATTGGTGGCTGACGGGCCGAGCTTTGAGGCAGCAGGACCACAGGTGACGGTAATCTGCTGGATCTCAAAACACACACACACACACACATGTTCAGGTGTGTCTTTGAAGGATCAAGAGTGATGTGTTTTTTATTCTCAGGAAAGTCATAAAAATCTCTCTGCTTCTCTTTTTCTTCGTCCAGTTTCATTTACTTTGTTCTGGTGGTGAAAAATATTCAGAACACAACAGGTTTGATATGATGTGATAAATGTGATTTATTTAATCCAGCTGATCATCAGCTCCACCTGCTTCATGAGCAGCCTGTTAACACGCATCATCTTTTACAGAGATGATGTCATTCGTGACTTATGACCCTGAAACGCATCAAACAAACAACAACGTGAAGCCGTTTGTGACCAAATTTAATGCAGACAGATTAAATAAAAGATAAAAAATAAAGGCTTGACTTTGGTTGCAACCTTCATCTCCACATTTTTACCTTTTTTACGTCTTGAAAGTGAAGGAGATTAAAATGAAATCAGGTTTATTTCAGCTTGTTTTTAAATAAATTAAATAAATGAGAGAAAAAAGAGAGAATGAGAATAAAAATCCGGAAGAACAGAAAGAGTGAGACGTGTGTTCCTCTCGTGGTTTGAGGGTTGACGGACAGCTGAGGAGATGCTCGCTGAAATGTGGCGAGATGCTTATAACGCATCATTAACACAGGTCACACTGACAGCGAGCTGCAGAGTGTGTGATGGTGTGTGTGTATGTGTGTGTGTGTGTGAACGTATGAAAGCCCAAACACGCTGCACTCTGAGTGGACTCTCGGTGAAAGAAAACGCAGTGGCGTGAAGGTTTTACCTGTGTGCTCCGTCCGTCGGCGTGGCGGTCGGCGTCCAGCTGGCCGCTCTGACCTCATCGCTGGCGGAGACTCAGAGCCTGCAGCTAACGGCAGATGTCCTTTCCTTCTCCTCCTCCTCCTCCTTCTCTCTCTTTCTGCATCCATCTTTTCTTTACTGCTTTATTCTCCTCTTATCTTCATCTTACTTCCTCCTGCATCCTCCTCCTGATGCTCGGCCTCATCTCTCCATCCATCCATCTTTTTCTTTCCTCTCTTTTCACACCATCAGCGTCTTAAATGAATCATACGAACGTCATCTGATCAGCTGAGGTTTTATGAACTTCGTGCAGCAGATCAGCTCTCTGGCTGCAGGTTTGATGCATATTTTTCATGCATCAAGCTGAAGAAGATGTGAAGCTGCATGTGTGGAGCTGCAGTGCAGTTCGTTCGCTCACTCGAAGGTCAGCGGTTCGATCCCCGAGTCCTTCGGTCTGCATGTCAACACGTCCTTGTGCAGGATAATGAACCCCAGATTGCTGCAGATGGCTGATGTGTGTGTGTGTGTGTTTGAATGGGTGTGTGTGTGTGTGTGTGTTAGCTCCTCACCTTGCATGGCAGCTCCTGCCATCGTGCGTTCATGTTTATGAGTGTGTGTGTGTGTTGTGAAGCACTCTGAGTGGTCACCAGAATAGAAAAACACATCATGGTTGCGGGCCGTAAATCATCGGAGCCTGTTTACGTTCTGCACATATTTAGAAAGATGTTTGTTTGTTTGGGGAAGTTGCGGTCTCGACGTCGGTGTTGCAAATCTTTCAGAGCGAACGGTTCAAATGACGGCTTCAAAAACTGGCAGCAGTCGATGGACTAACCTCATCTGACACCAGAAACATGCAGCGGCTCCTTCCTCTGAAAAATAAGGCTAATGTCGGCTTATTTAGCAGCTAAGCTAACTGTTAAGCTAGCTGGCTGCACTCTGTTCAGTGATTTATCAACGTAACGTTCTACAAAAGTGCTTCTCACATCTAACTGCACTTCTTCTGGGAGGCTGATCTTCCTTTATTTTAAAGACCTGGTTGTATTTAGTTCAGTAAAGTTCTCTTAAACTCCCCAACATCAGCCAAGTCACCGTTTTTTTGTCATAAAGTCGATTATGGATCTAAATTTGGTGACTTATCGGACCGAGTTGAACCTGTTTCAGTTTGGGATTAAATCAAAAAGTGTGAACTGTAAAGATACAAACCCAGCAGCTGATGATCTCAAGACAAACTTCACCTCGTCGGCTAAACAGCCTCACACATCATCTCCTCTGCACGCTGCAGTGTGTGTGTGTGTGTGTGTGTGTGTGTGTATAAACCGGCGTGGAGCTGCTTTCCGTCCATGTTTGTTGTGTGTGACATCTCCGTGTTTTCGCAGCTGCAGAAGATTAAAGAATCTGTGCGAGTCGCTGGAAAAAAGTCTTTCTGTTTGCTTTGCTCAGCTGTGTTTCCGGTTTTTAAGAGTCTGTTAGCTGCCGACCGGAGTCGACCTGCAGTCTCATGGCCGCGGTTTTATGCTTTATGCACCCAGCAACAACAACAACAACGACAACAACAACAGCAACAACTTCTATAAGGGATTTTTTGACACTATAACGATGAAAGAACGACTTCCTGCGTTGCTTCTCAAAGCCGAGCGTCGTTATTTCCATGAAAACCGTGTGCGACAAACAGAAAACAAGCAGCTCTTTGACATGTGGACCAATCAGAACGTGTCCTCGCGCGGCCCCCTCGCTGAACGACCTCATTGTGCCGCAGCTTGTTATCGGGCGGCTGAGGGCGGCTGATCTGTCCCGAGCCCCGCGCTGCATTCAAGGACCTCTGATTAAATTAGCTTCCCAACGAGCTCCAGTGTGCACACTTTAATTCCAGACTTTCTGACTAATCTCATTAGCTTCAGTCTGGCTCGACCCGCTCGCTCACTCGCTCGCTTGTCCTGAAGGGAGTCCCCTCAACACACACACACACACACACACACACACACACACACACACACACACACATAGTGACAAATGGTGGGCTGGAGGAGTTTTTAATTGAAGTAGTCAAAAAGCAGGAGAGCTTTCTGCTGTGGATTGAGTCAAACGAGAGCTTTGTGAGTGAAAGTCAGACAGTTTTCCTGCTTCTCTGCAAATGAAATAACGTCTCTGGCGGTCAGTGAACGCCTCACGGTGGCTTTGGAGCCTCTTCGGGCTTCAGTTTGCAGCAGTCGAGGCCTCAAATTGATTAAAACTTGAATCTCGGTGAGAATCTTGATCCAGTGATTCTGTTTCGTTGTAGCTGAGCTGAAAGAAGGACGGCTGGCAGAAACATGTCAGCGTTTTGGAATTTAACTTTCAGGATGTTTGCGATGCCGATGTTCGCTCCGTTTTGTGCTTTAAATTCTTTCATGCCAACTTTAAATCAAGTACTATACAAAGAAGAGCCTGGTAACTTCATCCCAAGTGTTTCTTTCATCAGAGTTTCCACACAACTTACAGCTCTTCACTCCGAAAACCAAAAACTCAACCATTTAAACACTTTATTCTCTTTCTCTTAATAAATCGAAGCTCAAGCCCTTAAAAATTTAACTTATTCGACAAACTTTAATGCACTCGAGCCGTTCTTTTGTTACCTACACGGCTGAATGCACTTATCGCCGGCGGCCTTGGATGGAAGTGTGAACCAAATGAATGGATCAACGAAATGAAACAGCAGTGCAGAGAAAACATTTGGTTTTTAAACACCATGAAACTTTCGAACAGGAATAACTGGAATAACAGATTGAGTTTCAGTCTTTGAAGGCCTCAGTTGACTTTTCTGTCCTCATGTTTGGAGGAAGAATGTTTTAATGTTCAGGTTCGAAGCTGCAGAAGAAAGAAAAGTCTGTGAATGCAACAACCATGATGTGATTGCATAAATTAGATTAGAGGACACAAATCTGACCTGGAGTCAGTGCAGGAGCGATGTGATTGGTCAGCAGGTCTCCTCTGCTTCCCTTCAGTTGTGGTTTGCAGTCTCGTGCGTCTCATCAGTCAGTAAAACCTGAGAGCGAGTCACGGCGTCCCGTTGGTCCAGATCCCAGAAGGACGTTCACCAAAAGGCTGAGAAGACCTGAAGATGTGTCAGTGAAAATCTGTAGGTGTTTGCAGTTTAAAGCCGAGCTGCGTCTTTTGGACGTCGGTGAAAAAGTGGAGGTGACGGGGTCAAAGGAAGCTCAGCGGCTCCAGACGAGCTGCATCCTTCAGGGTGTCGGCAAAGATTCACAGCCACTGTTTTAGTTTCAGTGTGCAGACGGCATCAATGTTTCATGTAAAGAGGAGCTGGCAGCCCACACTATTTCTGTATGTATTTATTATTCAAGACGAGCCATGAAGGAATGAAAAGGAGGAGTGTGAAAGTGAAGCTCAGGCCAGTTTTCATTCCAGGACACGAGCGCCGAGCCAGAGTGTGTTGTTCTGTTGTCCTGCTGTGCGTTTTGTTGACTCCTTCGGTGTCGATGCTTCCTATCGAGTTGAGCTCGAGTCAAAAAGTTGAAGAACTTTTCCATCGATCGCGGCTGAGAATCGACTGAGTCGGCTGCTGCGGAGCCTCTGAGGTAGTCGTCTTTCATCTCAGAGATCCACAGCGAGGCTGTTTAATAAGTGATGAGGCAGCCGACGACTGTGGCCAGCTCCCCTTCTATAGATAATCCATATCAGATATTATATTCACACACAAACACACACACACACTCTTTAAAACACGACTTAAAGCAGCTTTCTGTTTGAAGAAAGTCACCAGAAATGTGAAGCTCATCACCTCCTCTGATTTTATGTTCACATGTGTGTTGTTGCATCAGAATCGACCTGCAGGAGCAGAAACTGTCGTCATGTTGGAGAACTTAGCTGCAAACCAAAGTTCAGACTGTCGATGCTGAATGTTTCCAGGATTCAAAGTGTAAAATCCTGTGAAAGAAAAGCATCACTTTCCTCACCTGATGCACCTTCTTCAGCCTCTGCAGCTCCTCCTCTGTGGAGGCTGCTGATTGGTCCCTGGATCATCATGAGTGAACATGTGTGACGTGATGTTTTGGTCATAAAAACACACGAAACTCAGCTGCTGATGAGGATCAAGTAATGTAACTTTGCATTGTTTGCACCTGCTTCATGCACGTTCCTCTGCAGCTCTTCATCTCAGAGAAGACACCACCAGAACTCAAAAAACACCAGAAGAATCAAGTTCATAACTTCAGCTGCTGGTTCCAAGAAGCAGCCAATCAGAGCACGGATCATAAAAAAGGCTGGTTGTCATCGTGTCATTGGACAGTAATGGTCCTGATGACGGTGGCAGTAATTAAGAAGATGGTGACAGTGAGGTTAATCACAGTTTGACTGTAACCTTGATGATAATGATCAGTGATGATGATGATGAAGATGATGTGGTGATGAAGAGCGTGTTAATGATGCAGCCAGTCGTCACGGTGATGATGAAGAGGAGAACAACATAAAATAATGCTGATAACAGTCATGATGATGATGTTAATGAGGAGGATGGTGGTGATGAAGAGGAGCTCAGTGTTGGTGGAGGTCCTGAGGAGGAGGAGGAGGAGGATAATGGCGGCGGCGGTGATGAAGATGTAAGTGTAGATGATTGGCTGTGTTTTTATGAATGCTAAACGTCTCATTATGTGTCATAATTGGCAGCAGCTCTGTGTTCACATATGATTAATTACTCCAAATGAGGATTAGAAGTCTGCAATTACTCAGTGATAACACAAGGAGCCAGTTCTGATTATAAGGGTTAATTATCATGACCCGCCCGTGCTCTGCTGTGTGTGTGTGTGTGTGTCCATGTGTGTGTGTGTGTGTGTGTGATAAACTGGGATTTTTCCTATTAGTGGTCTGCATCCGCCTTTTTCCTCAAAGTCAATTAGGTGCCTGTTAATTCTTTGTAAATGTCATTTAGAAATGTCAGATCTTAAAATAATCAAACGGAGACACTGAGGTCCGTCTCTCTTTTTATTGTTTTTATTAAATGAACAAATGGCGTCTGCAAACACTCAGGTGTTTAGAAATTAAGAGTTTATCATAATATTTAACGGCTGCAGCCACTAAAAGGCTAAAACCAATGAAAAAATGTTTAGTTTGAGACTTAAAAATCACTAAATTTGGAGCTTTTATCATGTTTTTATGTTATTTACAAGGCAAAAGTCTGTTTTTTAGAATATAATTTTATCTAAGTTGCACTCAGGTCGGCTTTTCAATTTGAATTTATTCTTTGTTTTCAAGTTTCAGTCCGTCTAAAGAGCATAAAACAAACATTTTTTATATCATTTACAGCACTGAAGACATTTTACAGTGAAATCTGAGCATTTCCTTAAAATAAAAGTGGAGCAGCAGTTACAGGAAACGACACTTTGACAGCATTTCTGTGTTCTGACATTCAGCCAGAAGCAGTAAAACACTTTGACTGCGAGTCAGATCTCATCAGCAGCATCAGCGTCGGACCCCACATGTGCCGCTGCGTCTGAACGGGGGTGAATCCCTGCAGCTGGGTCGAACATCTGGCCGTCCAGTGGAGCAGATTGAAGCTCGTGCTTTCAGAATAAGTTGTATTTTTCATCTCTTGCAGGATGAACGTTGAGGTTTCTTGCACTTTTGCATGTGCAGCTTCTTCATCTGTGGAATATTAAGTCTTCCCATATGAAACGGGGAGGAAAAGAAGGATGTAATTTGTGTAAGTGAGTCTGTTTTGTGTTATTTAAATGAAGTGAGTGTTGCTGTGTGTGTGTGTGTGTGTGTGTGTGTTCGTGTGTTTTTAAGGACTCGAAGCCTCTGGACTTCCCACAGTTCAACACGGCCATAAATCTGACACCCAATATCTGTCAGACCGCACTGCTTCTCATTAATGTACAGCAGCCATAATAACAAGGGTCGGATTATTAGAGAGTGTGTGTGTGTGTGTGTGTGTGTGTGTGTGTGTGTGTGTGTGTCCCTGCAGCTCTAATAATGTTGGAAGCTACAAAAAATAAAAAACAAGTAGCTTTTCTTCGAGCCGTGTTGCTGCTCTCAGTGTCAGACTTTGTTGGAAGTAATGAGGAGGAGGCCGACGCACCAACGTGATGGATGGAAGGAAACGGCGTTATTATTTCGTTTTTTTTCTTTTCAGAGTTGAAGTAGACAGACAGATGAGAGGATGAGAGAGATGAGAAACAAAGAGAAGATGACAATCAGAGAGATTTTTCAGGATGTTTAACCTTCAGGAGCGTTTTTTTTTTTTTATTATTCTCTGCACATTTTTAATCTGCACATCAACACGACAATTTAAAGAAAAACCTTATGTACTGCAGAAAAAAAAAGAAGAAAGACTTCATGCATGGCTGAAGTGGAGGTTGTAAAAGAAAAAAGTGTGATAAAGAACATAAAGCTTTGAGCTGAGACCTTGTCAGCATTCATGTCCCAACTTCACGTACTGTTAAAGGCCTTCGCTGCATCACAAAGGCCACGAAATAAATAATAACAAAGAGGATGGATGGGTTTCATATGCTCTCAGCTGCCGGAGACATCTTATTTTTTCAAAGTTGTATGTTTTTTATTTATTTCTTGAAGTTGAAGATGGAGAGACGGAACGAAAAACAACCCGTTTCACCGAGAATGGGAGTGTGAGAGCCGGAGGTCAAAGGGTTCAGAGCCCTGCAGCAGGCACACGGTTTGTGTTAGCACATCCACAGCTTCCCATCCTCTGTGTCGTCCTGCAGTGGAAACATGGCTCTGTTTGTGTGTGTGTGTGTGTGTGTGTTTGTGGGTGTGTGTGCGTGTGTGTGCGTGTGGGTGTTGAGTGTTTCGCCCAGCCTGTCCCTCCCTGCCAGGTCGGCCGTGCTGCTAATGATGTTGTCAAAGAGGAATGTGGAGCTAAAAGATCTTTCTGCTTCTTTGCACGCACGTGGACACACACACACACACACACACACACATTAGCATGCACACACACACACACACAAACACGAGACAAACACACACACACACACAGATCTATTTTTCGACAGAGGACGAATCAGAGCGGAGTTTAAATCAAAC
>JAQMCX010000046.1:11555192-11579528 GCA_029814765.1 Acanthurus leucopareius
CACACACAGTTGTGTTTCCATCACTTCTGAGTACATCACATTGACTTGTGCTCATTTCCAGCAGAAACACAGTTTTTTACCCTCAAATTTAATGTTTCTTATTAAATTCAAGGGTTTTGTTTACATGAGGAAGGCGATTCCCCTCAATTTGACTGTATAAACTGTAATTATGTCCTCACAACATGAGTAATCCACACTAACACACACACATATACACACACACAAACACACACACACACACACACTCTGAGGGCTCTGGTCTTGTTGTTGCGTGACAGAGCCTGACATGTTTTAGCTCTCTCGGTAGAGTACTCACTCCAGGAAAAGAAAGTGTGTGTGTGTGTTTGTGTGTGTGTGTGTGTGTGAGTGTGTGTGTGTGTGTGTGTAAAACAGTGAATACACGAGCAGTTTGGTGTTGGTTATGCTTCATGGATCCAATGCTCCCCTGAGACAAGGAGTCTTTGCTCTCTCACACTTTTCTTTTCCATCTTAAACTCCTCGTCCAACATTTCTTTTCTCCTCTTTCTCTCTTTCTTCTCATCCTCTCTTCATTTGTTTCCCTTGATCCTTTTCTACCTGCCTCCTCCTCCTTCCTCTTTGCCTCTACTCCTCTTCTCTCCTCTCCTTCCTTCATTCCCTGTCATCTTCTTTTTTCCTCTCCTGCTCCTCCTCCTCTCATCTCTCCATGCCTCATGATGGATGGCCCTCAGGGGCCCCGGTGGTTTTGACAGCTCTGAGATCTCTCAATGGCCCACAGGAGCCTCACAGGAGTGTTTGAGAAAGACACTAACACCTGTGTGTGCTTGTGTGTGTGTGTGTGTGTGTGTGTGTGTGTGTGTGTGTGTGTGTGTGTGTGTGTGTCAGTAAAGCTGAAAGCTTATCGTAGAAAAAAAAAAAAGTCCTGAGAGCACTTTATTCAGCATGTGTTTTTCTTCTCAGGAGTTTTCTCTCCAGCAGATTGAGAGTGAGGTTGATACAACATGTCTGTGTGTTTCTGTGTGTTAGTGTGTGAAGAGCAGCACACACACACACACACACACACACACACACGCATGGACACACATGTGGTGGGATTGCGTGCCCTCTCCGTCTCACGCTACCTCTCCCTGCCGTCGTCCTCCCGCCGTGTCAGGTGGAGGAAGCGGCGGGCGGAGCGATGCCTCCTGACAGGGCTCTTTGCGTGACACAGGATGTAGATTGATCGTCTCGGCCTGCATGCACAGCAGCGTAAACAGCCAGTAAACAACGAGAAACGAAGATGGGTCGATGAATCTGAGCTGAACTTTCTCCTAGAAGCTCTCTTACTTCTGCTGCTGTGGGTTTTTTCCATTTGAAAGTTTAGTGATCAAGTCTGTGTGAAACCATCTGAGGTCAGGCTGAAGAAGATGTGGAGCTTCAAATACTGAATCACTTAAACTCAGAAAATTTACTGAATTTGAGAAGCAGTTTGTTGGCTCTTGATGAAAGGAACAGTCATGGCTGAATTTGAGATTTAAGATGCCAAAATTTATATCCAAAAAGAAACAAAAATCCAAAAAAAGGCTGCTCTGCTCTGCGATGCAGTGAACTCTGGATGATGTGCCATAAAGAATGCTGTTTGAGTCGCTGACTCTGAATGTGATGGAGGAACGAATCAAAAATTCATCAGCGGAGAAGGAGAGTGAAGGGAGGTCAGCTGTGTTTTTTAGGTAGAAAAGGGCAGATCTGGTGATTTGACTGATGCAGAAACTAACTGAGGTTGCAGATGTGTTGGGAGGTAGCACAAACTGGGTTACTGATGATGACGCAGAATTTGCGAGTGGTTTTGTTGAAGCACCTGAGATGGTCATCATGTCTGAACCTGGCTTGTTTGTATGATCTAGTTTCAGTTTAGTGATGGATTTAGTGGAATTGTGAAGCTGCAGCTCTGAGTAGAAGTTGAGGTGAAGACTAAGACGTGATGTTTCCAGGAGGAAGCACATGAAAGATTAACAGTAGTGGGCAAAGCATCGTACCCTGAGGAACGCCTCAGGACAGAGGAGCTATGCAGGAGGTGCAGCTGAGTTTCACTAACTGTTATCTGTTCATGAGATATGATCTGAGTCAGGAGAAGGCAGAATCTGTGATGTTGAGGCAGGATTCAAAGTTGGAGAGAAGAATTGTGTGTTTGATGGTTTGAAAGGTGGATGGAGGTGAAGGAGGATGAGAACGTTGAGGAGACCAGAGTCTGAGGGGAGGAGGAGGAGGTTGTTTCTCTCCTGTGAGTGGAAACGGGGTTGAAATGATGGTTGGAGATGAAGTTTGTAATGTTTTGGTTTTGTTGTTTCATGGAACAGAAACAAATGCAAAATGAATAAAAGTTAAACCAGCAAAGTGTCATAATGGACCTTTTTACTACCAGGACGTTTCTTCTCATTACATTTACCTGCGATATTTTTTAGCATGTGCTATTCATATTTAATTTTATGCTAATTTTTCTTTATTTACTTCATTAACCACCTTTTCTGTGGTTCCATGTTGTGATACACAAACACTGTGAAATGCTTTAAAAAATAATGTTGGTTTTCATGATTCCCGGCTGACGGAGATGCTTCTGTCCCACTTTTCTCTCTAAACTCAGTCATGTCGCTGTCAATTTATTTGGGTTTATTAGAATTTAGAACTTTCTGAAACATTCATTAAACCCAACACATCAGAATTTTAACTTTGAGTTATTTCCATTTTCGTCCTTGATGTTTTCGTTCCATCAACTTCTCTCTAAAAAGGGGACGCAAACATTCCACATCTGATTGAAAAATGTTGGACACAACACAATCATTTATTTTTCAAGGAGAAATAAAGGTAAAATATTTTTTTTGTTAACAAAATATCCCATTTTGAATGACATCATCTGAGGTGTAAACAACCATTAAAGAGGTCAACCATAAACCAGATATCAGCTGTGTGTTCAGGAGTTCTTTGAAACTCTTCACTGCACATTAAACTGGAAACGTATACATGCATACTGTCCCGACTGTGTGTTTGCCAAATGCACACGAGGCGTTCACTGCACACAGTCTCCTCTCTGGGGAAATAGAAACCGAGAGTGGGAATTTTCCACTTTTACCACACCTTCCTCTGCCTCTCTTTGCACACACACACTGATACCTCCTACAGGTTTAATGCATTGCACACACACACACACAGTCACACACACAATTACTTGAATTAATAAACCTGCCTCTCTCTTAGTGGACTTATGTTCTCTCTGAATCTCTCTGCTCTAATGCACTTTAACCTAAGCTCGGTTTCATAACGTCGCCTAAGCTCCCGCTGCGCCACACGCACCCCTGCTTTTACGTGCACTCTCATGCACTTTACATTACTAAAAGCATTGGCTAAATAGGATTCAGCGTGTCTGCCGTGTTTTCTGCCTCTATAAGCTCTGCGGGCTTTCAGCTGTGTCAGCTGTCTGTGTGCGGGTGGATGTGTGTGTGTTTGTTTTGTTGTGTATGGATACAGTAATGTGCATGCTTGTGTGTGTGTGTGTGTGTGACGGAGGCAGGGATCAGTGTGGGTCAGTGGGTATGGCTTATTGTTGCTGTGTGGTTTCAGATGCAGCAGAGGACTGCAGGGATGTCATGCTAAGCTGATTAAATGTTCACACTTGGGGTCAAGTCGAGCAGCCACTCAGTGTCCCCGACTGAACTGCAGCCAGCACTCAGAAGCTTTTTGTGGTGTGAGTGAAGAGAAGCAGCCAGTGAACCAGGAAAAGGGTTTTCTCCGTAATCAATAATGTTTTTTTCCCACTGAGGCAAGCACACACACACTTACCATACTATTTTTAACTGCATATTTCAGTCACGTGTACCTACAGATGGTGTATGTTCGCCACCAAAAGCCTTAAAAAGAGCTTCAGCGCTCCTTTTCATGGATTCTCTGAGTGTCTTGGATGAAAAAGGAACAATAACAGTGTTTTATTCTCAGTATTTCGTGTTGGTGACGTCAGGGGAAGCTGGTAAAACGCACCAGCGGCAGGTTGCTTCTGGTTGAGGCCACTTTCCTTTTTCCTCGCATTAGCACAGCAAACATCCAGAAAATTAGCAAACAGATCACATTTGCTTTATTCTATCTTCTTTGTGTGTCCAGTGCATGTGAAGGCATCAAACAACTCCAGATGTCACTGCATTTAATTGAATCATGTCATGTTATTGACGATTAGCAGTGCTAAAGAGAAATGTTTTAAGCAAGTAAATGTATTTTTTTCACATTTCCTGCATGTGCAGAGCGTGCTCACTGCATATAAACATATTTTAATGTGTAAGAATATAGTTGAATATCTGTAAGGCCTAGCAACTACTTCTTTATGTTTTGTTTTGATGAATTAAAGAATTTTTTGGTTCTAACAAAGTGGTAAACAGACCTAACAGACAGTCCCAGTGCATCAAATCTTTTGCTCGAGCTGCAGTCGGAGGTAAAAGTTGTTGCTGTTCATCACTTAAATGAAAGTTTCGTATTTATAAAAGCTATTAGAATTGGAGCAGATTAGTTTGCTGTGGATCAGCTAATCGATAAACTCCAGTGAAGGTTTTTCATCCCACACATCAACTGTCTGCAGACCCTCGACCCGCTCATGTGTGAAATACTACCCACCTCCATGACAAAGATGCTGCCTTTAATGGCAGCCATCTGGAGCAAAGCAGATTACTGCCATGAAGCAGGAAGTGTGTCTTCTATACATCCCAATTCTGCGGGTCAGTGGAGCTCGTTGCAGATCAGTAGATGAAAATGCTGCCAGGTTTGTTTGTGAGAGGGTGAGACCAGGACGTGACACATGGCTGTCAGAGAGTGTGTGTGTGTGTGTGTTTTCATCTGTTCAGGAAAACCTCGTGCATACGTGTGTGTCGTCTGCAGATAAAAGTAGGAATGGATTTAACTGAAAGCTATTATACGGTTTGTGACAAATATCTGGATGTGATTAAAACAGTTTTTGCAAAGTAAATGTCGTTTAAGGGAGCTTTCACACCTGACTCGTTTAGTCCGGACTTTCGGACTTCTCAGTTTGATCCCATCTAGAACAGCAGGTGTGAAACCTCCGCGGTCC
This sequence comes from Acanthurus leucopareius, assembly GCA_029814765.1. NCBI lineage: Eukaryota > Metazoa > Chordata > Actinopteri > Acanthuriformes > Acanthuridae > Acanthurus > Acanthurus leucopareius. Next base: position 11,560,255 of record JAQMCX010000046.1, read on the forward strand.
ATGATACGGACTTAATAGCAGAGCCTTGGTCCGATCAAAAGAGACGGTCTCAGTCTTGATCATGCTGAACCATGGTTCGGTTCGTGTCCAGTGTGAAAGCAAAGATTCAGACTTTCGTACCAATGACAGGAAGTTACAGCAGGCTACGGAAAACGAAAAACCAATGTAACCGTTACCGAAACAAATAATGAGCTGATTAACTATATGGAGGGAAGAGGAGACCAAATGTCTTATTAACATTTGGTCTGAAGACTTTATTAAGGTCCGACTAGAAAAACTCATAAAACTACAATCAAACTACAAAACAAGACATTTTCAACACGCTGACGTCAGACGCCAACAAACCAAACAGAGTAAAGTACAGAGACACACAACCCACGTACTTGATGACGATATGACGCAGGTTTGTCACGTAAAGTCCGTGAGTTTGTTTGCATCGTTGCAGTGTGAAACCGAAACCAACCGGACCAAATGTAAACAATGTAACAAAAACACGAACGTTTGTCCGGACTTTCAGGTGTCAAAAGCACCCGAAGTTTCTGTAAAAACTTTACATTTCTTTAAGTTTTTTGTAGTGAAGAGACACACAACCCAAGAACTTGATGACGATATTGTCATGTAAAGTTCGTTTGTCCGTTTGCATAATTACAGTGTGAACCTCAAACCGATTGGACCAAATGTAAACAAAGTAACAATAACACGACACCTTGTTTTAGACCTTCAGGTGTGAAACTACACACTGAAACTGTGCCGCCTCCCTGCATCCCATCAGTTTTAAAAACTAAAGCAGGGAGGTTCGGGCTATTTTTCGGCTACTTCAGGCGCTGCAGTGAAAAAATGTAGGTTTTCTCATGTGTTTTAACGTGAGCTGGATTGGGCTGCGGTGTTGTGGACTACATGTGGTTTCAAAAACACGTCAGCAGCCGTGGAAACAAAAAAAGCTGGAGCAGGAAAAACTTTCCTGAGAGACGCGACCTGACGTCACACTGCGGTGGCATATCAGCTGATCGTCCAATCAGCCTGAGCCGAGCTGTACGACGCTGCCACGAGGGAGTACGGAGACTAAATATGCATTTTGCAAATGCGCCGACACTCCCAAACCACCGTACAAATCCGTGCCTTTTTTGGTCTGAAATATTCGTACGGAGAAACTCGACCTGCCAGCAGTGTGACAGCCCGATCACCACTCAGTGTCGCAGAAACACAGCAAACACTGTTCTCTGTTGGCAGCCTTGACTCTGTAAGTGCTGACCTATTCTCTTTCAACATAACGTGGCAACACCCTGTAACCAAAGTTAATTCCTGAGCTTTGCCAAACCACAATGAGGCAAGAAATACTTTCAGCTGAGCTCTGCCAGACTGCAAATGCAGCCACCTAAGAGCAAAAACAAACTCGCCAGCTGACAAGATCAGCAGAGGCTCTGAGAGGTGAGATCCTCCGTCACGCTCCGGTACAGAAGGCTGGAACCAGAACCAGACAGACCAGTTTCACCATAATGTGCTGAGGGCTCAATGCAGAACAAAGCAGTAATTGCTGCGATGCATAATGGCCGAGTGTGTGAGTGGCGGGCGTTTAGAAGCGGCGCAGGCGAGCTGATGAGGCTCAGCTTTTACAGGATTAAACTTTATTGATGGTTTTTCATCACAACTCATCGATCCATTTTCTCATCTCCTCATTCTGTCATAACCAGCAGGTTGTGGCTGGACGGGTGGGGGTTAAGTGTGTGTGTGAGTGTGTGTGAGTGTGTGTAAACTGTGCGTATTAGCACATTGCTGCTAATGCACTGCCATATCTGCTCCCTTTATAACCTTAAGTACATCCAGTGATGCAGAACTCCAGGAGAGCAAAACATGCTGCTCCAGAAAAATGTGCAATGTTCTCTGCAAACGCCACCGTTATTGGTCTTATTTAAAAAAAAAACAACAAAAACAAACACTTACTGATTAGCGAACAAGCATGCATGAAAGACGAGAGAAGGTCCGGTTCAATCAAACTCCACCCGTTTGTGTTTGTTGTTCCTCTGGAATCACATTAAAGCATCTCATACAGAATCCACATGACTGATCCAAAACGGACAAAAATGAGCTTTTGGATCAGTCGCCCTCCATTGTTGACGTCCATATGGGTGGAGTTTTTATGTGATTGGAGGATATTTGACATCTTTTCAAATGTGATAAGTTTACCTTTGTAAAAATAAATGACACAGAGCTCAGTTACAGAAATATAAACACTCACGCATCAATTTTTTTGTTTCGGTAATTCGAATAACATTGGTCTTACGGCCACCGACATCTGTTTCTGCAGTTGAAAAAACAACCAGAAAGCAGCAAAGTGTGTCCAGCTCCAGCCAGGGGGCTTACAGTTACAGGGGAGCAGGTTCAAAACAGAAAGAAAATAATGTGAATGTTGTGTAATAAAGTCTGGTTAACATAAAAACAACAAGAAAACTGTCTGTGCTTGTTAATTCATGTGCAGACCAAAGAGTTTTGCCTTAAAATGAGCCCATCACCACAGTAAACAGTGACATGCACACAAGGATAATCAGACTGAGGTTGAATTATATAAAACCTCATGTGAAAAAGGCCAAAATGTGATTTTAAATTCCATGTGACTTGTGCTTTCCTTCCTTATTCACTTCAAACTTCTCTTTTGACTCGTTTCCTCTCATCTGCTGTTCAGGTTCACTTTTTTAAAAACCTGAGGAACCAACAGTTGAAGTCTCTCTGATCAACATGCAGATTGCGACGTCAGACTCACTGAGGGTTTTTTAGTTTTGAACAGATAATTTGCTGCGTTTGCATGCGTGCAGGTCGAGACAGACGCAGTAATGACTCTCTTTAATGGGCCTCAGTTCAGCTGTTCGCATTACGCCGTCTGGCCTTCGTCTAAATTGAGTCTCGCTGTCTAACTCGACTCATTCGGACCCGACAGCAAAGGGTTAACCTACAAAGAAGATGATGGAGGAAGCGGGGGAGTTGGGGGTTGGAGGGGGGTGGAGATGTCATGAAAATAGAAAGACAAGTAAAGGGTCGTGGCAGTCATCCAGACAGACAGATAGCATCATGGTGGAGATGAGTGATCTGGATGAAGAGGCTGCAGTTAATGACCGTTCAGCATTGACCCTGAGCTGTAATGATGCTCCGATACACAGAGCAAATTAGCTGTGGAGGCAAAAGGAGGGAAGGAAGGAAGGGAAGGATGGAAAAGGAGGAGGTATAGAAAGAGAGAAGGAGAAACTAATAGCAGGGTCAAGACAAATATACAGCGAATAGTGGCAATGATGTTGAACTTTGACCCTGCAGAGGTAATGATGCTGCTAGTCGGGCCGCAAATTAGGAGGGTCAATTAGAGGATGGAAAAGGATGGAGAGGAGAGGAGGGAGGAGAAAAGGAAAGGAAAGAAGGAAGGAAGAGATCAGAAGGAAGGATAGAAGACAGCACTGGAAAGATAGAAGAGAATTGGAAGTAAATAAAAAGGAAGGAGAGATGACAAAAAGATCAGATGTGAAGAAAGAAAGGAAAAAAGAAATCACTGAAATGAGAAAACAAGGAAATAAAAAGGCAGGAAATGAGGAGAAAAGACATGAAATGAAAGAAAAAAGAGCAGAAAAATGGAATGAAAAAGAAGAAAGAAAACTGAAATCGGTGGAGAACAAAATATGGAAAAGGAAATGAGAAGAGGAGAAGAAAAAAGCAAAATAAAGAAAAGTAAAAAGAGGTAGAAAACAAAGCAAAAGAAAAAGAAGAAAAGATAATGTCCTCCGGTTTTAGAGATTTCATTCTTGTTTGGTGGTGTTGACCTTTAACCCCCATCATGCTAACTAGACACGTTTACACATGGAAAAAAGAAATAAACTAACAAACAAAAAAGGGAAAACAACTGAGAAAATGGCAGAAAAGAAGATAAAATAAAATAAAATAAAAGGACGGTATAAACGCATGTTCGTTGTGATGGTGATGAGATTGAACCGTAACCTCCGTGGCAGAAACGACACAGCGAGCCCTCAGCTAACGGATTAGCCACAGTGCTAACTAGCGGGGTGTTAGCCACAGGGGAGCCATCTGCTGAGGAAGACATGAATCTTATGCATGTGGACGGAGGGCGAGGTGGAGCCGGGCGGTGGAGGGGGGGGCCTCAGATTGATGGACCTTTATCTCCGTCATGTTGGTCCACAGTCCAACTAGACGGTCAAGGCCTCGTCCTAATGATATGCTCATGTCGGAGTGTGTGTGTGTGTGTGTGTGTGTGTGTGTGAGGTTGTGTTTCATGAAGAATTATAAGCAGCTCAGTCATGTTCCCCTCCGCCCAGAAATCAATGTCTCATTTACATCTCATGTTGTTTCTGTGAGTCACCGACTCCGCGAACGTGTGCGCTCAATTTCGATGTTTTCTTGTGGTTTTTCTTGGAAAACGCAACTCTTTTCTGAGGAAAAACATTTTTCTTTTTTGAGTCGAGCTTTAAAAAGTCCAGGACTGAAAGTGATTAAAATTAGAATCTCAAATCTCATTTTCAGAAATATTTCTTTCATTTATATTGAATTATTTTACATAACGGCATCCGAGCGTCGTCAGAGCTCCGACCTGAGTTGGAGAGGAAAATATGCTGCATGGAGATGTTTTTGCGTGTTGTGCTGGTGGTTTTTGTCATTGCTCTGAAGGGGTTTACAAAGTTTGACAGTTTGAGCCCCCGACACCTCCAACAATGTTGAACCAGTGTTCGTTTACATTTCGGCCGCTTGGCTCCGTTACAGTTTGCTGAATCAGCTCCTGTTTGCAGGACGAACAAGTTTGAACTGGTTTACTTTGATGCTTAGAAATGTGTTGATTTCCATGAGGAGCATTTTTTCCCTTTCTTTTGTTGCAGAATTTGAGACATTTTTACGTAACGACGTGGGAGATAATGACATCCTTTGAGTTCGGAGTATTGTTTTTGATACAAATCGGTTGCTAAGTGTTTCCAGTCGCCACGGCGTCCTCATGAGCTGTGAGTCAGTGTCACTGCTGCAGCAACTACTGAACATGTTAATGAGTTAACGAACTGAGCTAACGTCGTTTTGGTTGTTTCCTTTCACCTCGTGCAGTGTTTTTAACTCCTGTGTGTTGTTATATCACCTAAAACCTTTACAGGGCAATCTGTTATTGTGTGTGTGTGTGTGTCTTTATGTTTGTGGTATCTGTGTGTGTGTGTGTGTGTGTGTGTGTGTGCTGGAAATGATGAAGTCATTCTGTCACTTACAGTCATTCAGTGGTCTCAGATTACAGAGTATTTCTGCAGTATCATCCTCCAAGAATCTCTGCTGCTGTTTATGTTTCTGCACCTGAACCTGTTTAGAGAAGAGCATCTGTTTTTTGTTCTGGTGGCCAATCAGAGCCGAGCTGACTGCTCAAAAGTGACGTAATTGTTAGGACGGTAGATTTTCTTTTCAAAAAGATAATTATTTTAAGGTTGTTTCTGAGAAGCAATGTTGTTTCTGTCAGTTTGATACCACAGCAGCCATTTTTTATGGAGAAGATACCATTTTAACGTGACCTTTGACTTTAGTTCACATGAAATAGGTTTTGATTTCTTTTGATTTCCACATGTTTTAGTCATTTTAACTGCTTGGCTCCTCAACTGTGATCCAGACTACAATATGTCCATATCTGGCCAACAAATTTATTAGAAAAGGAGGTTGCACTTCATCAAAATCAGCATTTTCCAGACAAAAAAGTGGAAGGAAGCACGAGTCAAAGAGGACAAAACACATTCCAGTTCATCAAAAACCAACAGAGCTCCCATCAGCCTCAGCTGAACCAAGCAGGTGTTAGCATGCTAACATGCTAAACCAAGATGGTGCTAGCATGGTGATTAGCTGTTTTAATGTCTGTGGACTCTATTTTTTATTAATGGACCAGTTATTTCCTCACACATTTGTTCATCTTTTACATTTAAGATGATTTTAATGTCCATCAAAGCTAAAAATGCTCAAACCATCAGTCATCTCACATCTTCTCATTCATCAAACTGAACTGGTAACTCGTTCACACCTCCATAAGGGAACGTTCAGCTTTAACTTAAAAAATAAAGAAATACACAACATTTTTGACATAGAAAGCTGATTTTATTCCTCTGCTGGACGTTTGTATTTCCGTCACTCCTCCTGTTCCCACAGTTCGTTCTGTGACGCCCTGTGGACTTCTGGACCAGACTAACAATCTGTACACTGGCCGTTATTCACACTTAAATGCTGCTTTTGACCCTTTCGGTTTGCATTGAGCAGCTTGACTGCAGACAATAGAAAAGCCCAGATCCTCCTCCACCTCAGCCCCGGTCTGCCCCCCCCCCCACCTCCATCCTTTTTCTCCCCCTAATAGGATTTCCATCCATTAGATCTTTTATCATGACCTCCATGCATGTTAAGGAGGGAGAGATGAGCTGAGGTGTATTGATGCGGGGAGGTGATAGAGAATCAATAGGCCTATAAAATGGACAATCAGGCAGTGAGGCGGTGGGCTGCGAGCCTCGGCCGGCTGCCGGGGGTCCTGGGGGGGAATATTAGCTCCGTCTGTGTGTCTGTCTCTCTGAAGAGCCTCTAATTAAAATGTACAGCCTGTCTCCTTCTCGTTATGTCTGTCTTCTGATTAAAATCTGAACCTGAGAGTGTGTGAGAGCAGCAGCAGGTCAGGCAGACAGACAGGCAGAGAAAATTAAAAAACGCACAATAAGAGGATTTGATTAGTAAATTATTTCGTTCAATAGATTTTATTCTCACTTCAGGACTTTGGACAATCAGGCCGGAAAATTAAGAAGATTATGCAAAATGTGAAATGACATCAAAAGGAGCAAAAATCTGTCATCAAACTGTTTTCATCATCTCAGACTGAGATTATTTAATCCATAACTCCAAATAATGATGAATTAAAACCTAAAACTCCTTAAAATATAAAGTGTCACATATAAATACACACGAAGCACAATCTTATATGTAATTTTACATGAAATAAGAACAAAATACGACAGAATCCGACCAGATTTAAACACATTTTACTGTCAGTGTGTTTAAAGTTCGACCACATCATTCCTACTCATAAGGAGAAGTGGGGACTCATGCAGAGATACACACACACACACACACACACACACACACACACACTGATACAGTCTCATCTCTCACGTGACCTTTGACCTCTCAGACAAAGGTCCAGTCATACTGGCATCTCCACCTCCTGCACTGTCACTTACTCGTCCCATCTGGACACATACACATGACAATACACACACACACACACACACACACACACACATGTGCGAACACACACACACACACTCACACACATTGAACATAACTTGTATGTGTATTTGTGTTTGTTAAACTCACATCAACAAACAAACAAACAGAGTCTTTTTGGTTATTTGTGTGTTTGTGTGTTGTGTGTACAGTATGTGTTTGTGTGTGTTTATGTGTGTTTGTGTGTGTTTATGTGTATTTGTGTGTAGTGTGTGTTTGATCTCATGCCGCCTGGTTCAAATGTTTCTTTTTCTAAATTTATAGTTTTTTATTTTAACTGTTTGTTTCACGACTTAACAACATTTTGTCATCAGATCGTGTTGAATCTGCAGCTGGTCGTCTTTTTTTATTGACTTCCTACACTTGTTCCAAAGAAACACACTCACTCAAACACACTCACACACTCACAAAAACACACACACACACACACACTAAAGACTGAGTCTTGACATTGATTCTGCAGTGAGTCGTTTTTAAGGCTCTTTAGGGGGAAATTCTGCCATTTATAGAGGTGATTTCCTCAAGGATAAAAACTTACTGCAGCATCATCTCGTCCACAGGAAACAGATCTAACACCTGTGTGTGTGTGTGTGTGTGTGTGTGTGTGTGTGTTACACTCCTCTTAGACTGTCACACTCATCCAGCATCCTCTTCCTTCTGTTTTGACTCTATCCATAACAGTTTGAAGCTCTTAATATTATCATTATAGAGAATAATCTTTCAGACGTGGTGTTTGAGGTGTTGGTGAGGTCAACATCTGGATGTGAGGGGTCACAAGATGGGTGACGTTTAATCCACACACATATGTACACACATATATCCTCAGTATTAAAACTGGAAGCACGGGATTAAAACTATCCGTCTCAAACTGACTCACTAATCTCAGATCTGTGTGTCAAATAATAACTTAATTACTCCATGTTTCTGAAGCTGCCTGATGTGGTTTTTTTCCATCAGTAAACATCTTGATTTTAGGATCCAGAACCGTAGAAAACAACATTTCTATTGCACACAATTATGTTTATATAAAACTCCAGTGTTTCCTCTTACGTCTTTGCTCCGAAACTCCTCCAAATTAAATCAGTAAAGGAATGATTCCTCTTGGATGAACTGGTTTCACGTCCACACTCATTCTGCTCTCTGGATCTTCTGAATCAGCCTCCCTCCCTCCCTCCTCCTGGTTCCTGCAGGATTTCCTCTGCAGACCTTTTTTCCCTTCACATTCCTCCTTTTCTTTCCATTTCCTCCCCGTGTTCCCAAATCAAAATTGCTTTTGTTATTGAGGGCAGGATTGTGTAACTCTAATCTGTGTAATCAAATTGCGAGGCTCAACACAAGCATGCAGCCCGCGGAGCGCTTCGACCTGTTCGCTCGCGTGCAGAGTCAAGTTTTTCAGATTTACATTATTGACCTCGTGTCTCAGGGTGAACGAGAGAGAGACATGTGGGAAATTACAGTCAGGATGGCGTTGTCCATCAGATCAGCCGAGTGTAAAAATCAGCGCTCACAGGTGGACGAGCAGACACGCAAACACTCGATAACAGGAGCCTAAAGACCGAACTAAAGCTGCTTCAGACTCACGAGGCCGATTCACATTAACCAGACTTCTGGTTGTTGTCAAGAGGAAATTGGTTTCCTCAAATCTATGCACACAACACTGTCAACACTGCACACACACGGACGTAAGTAGTCGCCTTTTCACTTTAATATCCAGAGTGAAAAAAAGGCTGGAAACAGCTTCTGCACGACATGTGCGATCCATCGGTCTGCAGTGGAAAATGAAGCTCCTCAAATGTGATCGAGCAATGATTTCAGAAGGATTGAACAGTGATGTGTTTGCTTTTTTCAGCGTGCGCAGAAATCCTCATAAAAATTCCTAAAAATAAAAAACCGTGAACATGTCGCATGAGATCACATGTGATCACATGAGATCAACGCTGTCAGCTGGTTTCATCGAGAACATGAGATGAACTTTCTGATGCCACAGAGTTGTGAAATCTTTGGATTCTGGACTTCAAATCCTGCAGACAGAAGTGGTCTTAAATGTGTGTGTTTTGGCGTGTGTGTGTGTGTCACTGAATATATATATATATATATATGTATGAGGATATGCTGAAGCAAGCTGCCAGCAGCAGACAGTCGTGGGATTTTCCCAGAGTCCTCAGCTCGACTCAGATTCGCCTGATAACCCTTCGCTCCCTCTCCAACATTTATTCTGCACATGTGGACTTGATTTGTGCTCCGGCGGATGAAACGCTCCCACATATGATTGCCAGGGTTCTCCAGGGGCCTTTTTTATCTATAAATCACCAAACTATAGTATTCATCCACTCGAAACAATGAACATGGCTTCAGGGTGAGATCTAAATGTGGCGTCTCTTCAGTCACCCACAAAATATTTTCATTTGATTTGATCGGTGACAGTTTGACTCAATTGGACACTTTCAGAATTCCCTGTGTGGAAAAATCATATATATGATGAATAATATTTATTATAACAAATGACTTGTCTTGACAAAGTCTTCATAGAAAAAGGAGTTAAAAATTCCTCCTGAGTAATTTTTCTTGACAGATGTTGGCTGATATCTCCTCCTTCTCCGTCCAGCTGATGAATATTCCACACCATTCTCCGAACATCTCCCGTGGATCGCCCGAGGCCTGGAAATCTTTACAGCCCGCCAACCTGTGCCTATTTGTCAGACATGCCTGGTGCAAATGTGCTCTCAATGCCAAAATTTGCTAATGGGAGCTAATAGAGACGGAAAGAGATTACGAACACATGTCGCTGGTTTCTTATTCGGTGCAGTGGCACTGGGTGTCAGAGCTCCCCCCCAAAAAAAGAGATAAATAAAACATGTTGAGAAATGTTGGAAATAAACAAGAATATGAGAAGAAACCATGACTTCTTGATTAAAATGCTCGCAGCTCATGGACTTTCTGTTCGCAACCTGTGACCACGGCTACTGATTTGGAGATTTTTACCAAAAAAAAAAAAAAAAAAAGTTCTTTAAAGAAGAATAATTACGAAATAAAAAATATTGGTTGTAGTGCTGATGTGGAAGATGAAGCCTTGTCCAAACACTCTGTCTCATATATTAAAACTCTGGCTCTTTGTCTGATTGCTTATCTCTGCTGGCTGTCTGAGCGCCGTCTCTCTCCGGCTGACATATGTTTCAGATTAACACACGACCGTAAAACAGTGATTTTTATCTGCAGCCTCGGCGCAGCAGCCCGAACATTAGTAGCTCTCCTGCGTCTTCACTCTCAATTAGACGAATCACTTTCTGAGCCGACCTCAACGCCAGAGGACCCCAATTAAAACTGCGCCGCCTCTGTGAACGCACCGTGAAATTCAGGTGGAAACTGATGTTCTTTGAACTGAAGTTTCAAAGCGTTTTGAGAGCAGATTTAATGTTTTAAATCCAAAAACAGTTAACCTTTCATATAAACCAGCCGTCATTTGGTTCAAGTGGCTCTCAAATGACACCATGAGATATGATCACTGCATCTACTCGAACTGATAAATAAATGTGCAATTAATATGAATATAAAATTCTTCTTTTCTTAAAACCTCAATGACCAAAGTTGTAACATTTTAAACAGTCATATAGGAACTTTGCCCACATTTGTGTATAGAATCAACCCAGTCACCAGGAACTATGTTGGCATTGTCAGGGCGCTTTCACACCTCAGGCCTCGTTTGGTCTGAACTTTCGGACTTTTCAGTTTGATCCGAACTAAAACAGCAGGTATGAAACCTCCCCAGCTCCATGGTCAAGACCAAATGGATGAAATTTGGTCCAACCAAAAGAGGTGGTCTTGGTCTAGATCAAAGTGAACCATGGTTTTGGTTTGTGTCAAGTTTGAAAGCAAAGGTTCGGACCTTCGGACCTTCGGACCAATGACAGGAAGTCACAGCAGGCTACGTGAAAAAAGGAAACTAATGTAACTCTTACCGAAACAAAAAAGAGCTGAGGAACTACATGGAGGGAAGATAAAACATTTACTCTGAAGACTTTCTTAAGGGCCAACAAGGAAAAAATTCATAAAGCCACAATAAAATTACAAAACAAGACATTTTCAACACGCTGACATCAGACGCCTACAAACCAATCAGAGTAAAGTAAAGAGACAAGAAACCCACGTACATGATGACGATGTGACTTCAGTTTGTCATGAAAAGTCCGTTAGTTCGTTTGCATCATTGCAATGTGAAACTGAAACTGACCGGACCAAATGTAAACAATGTGACAAAAACACGAACCTTCCGGACTTTCAGGCATCAAAAACACCCTAAATTTTCTGTAAAAACTTTACATTTCTTTAAGTTTTTGTTATGAAATTTGGTGCAAATGTAACATTTTAGCACAAACGCTAGAACAATTCCTAATTTTTACTCTCTTGACTTTTTCAAGGGGCTTAAAAAGTCTGACCCACTTTTAGCTGATCAGCCACAAAACAGCTGAGATGAACGAAAATCCATCAATTACTTCCTCCGGCCCTGATATACATGTCCGGCTCTGCAGCAGATGTCACGTTTATGAGTGTTTCTGGGTGAACGAGGCTTCACACCTGCCTCACTCAGACCAGACCGGCCTTGATTTTGACCAGGCTTTTCCTTTTATCCGGAGCTTCTTAAGTCTCCGGACTCGAGCAGACTGGATCTCCGGGGTCAGAACACTAATTGAAAATGCCAAGTGCTGATCCTTCAATTACTTTGAACATGGACTCTGTCTGTCTGTCTGCCCTGCACCCCCACCTTAACCTCCCCACCTCCAGCCTCCATATGTGATCTCCAGACCTCCATCTCTCTCTCTCTCTCACTGTCCGGCCCATTGTTAGAGGTGTCGCTCGCCCCCCAGACATCAGCTGCCCCCCCTGGGCCCTCCCTCACAGAGACCTGAGGAGGCTTCCCATGGACGACGGGGGCACAAGGTCAAGACACGGGCGGACATAAATCTGTGTCCTCGCCATCCATCCCCCGACTCCCCCCTCCCTCCCTTCCACCATCCGCTCACCCCCCCACCCTATCTACAACACACACACACACACACGGGTCCGGCCAACAATGGGCCCTCTCCATCTGGGTGTAAATAATGATGATATTGTGGTGGTGAATGGTGCCCTGTGTCCAGGCGATAAGCCCAATATAGTTATAGCTATGGGGGGTGGGGGTGTGTTGGAGTGGGGTGGGGGGGGGTATTGTCCTTTATCTGTGTCATGGCTTACCCATCCTGTATGTGTGTGTGTGTGTGTGTGTGTGTGTGTCACACTCTTAATTATTAATGCCGAGCCCTCACCGTTTCTCCTCATTCATCTCTCCTGAGCCAACCCCTCCCTCCCTCCCTCCCAAACGCACACTCTCACCCTCCGGCCTCCCCCCTTTTCACTCCCGGCTGACGCCTCACCTCATCCTCCATGTTATTGCTTTTGTTCTCTCCCCTCTCGCCTGGCGTTGTGTACGTTCTGGGATTTCTATTGTTCTCTAATATCCCCTCATCTTCTTCCTCCCTTCCTCGTCATTAATTATCCCCACACCAACACAAAGGCCTGTTTAGCTTCATTTGCATGGTGCTTTTTTATGCTGCTGACAATCAATTAGCCCCGTGATGATAAAATCAGACCTGAGGAAGGAAGGAAACGCCGTTACTGGAGTCCAATGGATGGACATGAGCTTCTTCAAGTCGCTGAAAATACTCAGGAATGTTTTAGCAAAATTAGCTTTACACAGACGGAGACAAATTATAAGAAAATCTGAATTAGTGAGTGCAGAAACATGTCAAATGCACACGGTTTGTGTGTGAAAATGATGCAAAAAAGACACCAGAACTCAACCAGGCCTATCAATAAGGTCAGTAAGGTTACCTGTGATGGAATATTATTCGGTGGAGGTTGATTTCTACTCTTAAGTTGAAAAGCTTTATAGCTGCTCGTTGGGCTGAAACACTTCCTGTTTGTTTTGCCTCAGTTGTTGCCAGGTGACCTCTTTCACCTGCCTGCAGGTGTTTTGGACTCACCTTCAGAATAAAAGTTGTCTGTTTTTGGTAGATTGTGGTAACTAGAGTCTCACCTGGCTGATGTCAGCACTTTTCTCTCCTTCACCTGAGAAAAGTGGACTTTACATTAATTAAGACAACTGACCTTATTAAACAGTAACATCAAGAATATAATTAACAAAACAAATCTAACTTTAACTTTTAAACCTGTACAAAGCAAACAGTCATGAAACTGACGTCAGACGAAGAGTTTGCAGGTTCGACAGGGTTTGTTTAACGTACATGAAGCTGGAGGAGGATCTTATTAGTGTAATAAATGCAGACGGACGTCCTCCCTCATGTGTCACGTCGGTCTGAAGGGAAACAGAGCAGATGTCACTCGCTTTTTTCTCTCTTTTCAGAGGAAAATCTACATATCATCATTTTCTTTTTGTTAACCTCCCGTCCTCTTTTTTATCAGCACATCTCTATTTCAAGGCCTGTCTGTCTGCCTGTCTGTCTGTCTGACAACTTCCTCTTTGTCCAGCTCAGACACACACACACACACACACACACACACACACACGTCTGTCATTCGCTGATGCGGCAGGACTTGGTGCATCTGGCCGGCATCAGTGTGAGAGACGTCAACAGCACATCATTGTCATTAATGTAGAGCTGATGTTCGGACGGTGAAGCTTGTGACAGGCTGACAGAACACACACACACACACACACACACACACACACACACACACTCAGATAGAGGGTAATATATACATTAGGAAGGTTGTATGTCAGTTACACGTTTTGAACCACATCAACTGAATCAGCCAGTTTTTTATTGTCAGGAATAAAATCGGTTGTCATTCAGGAGTCAAAATGAGTCGCCTCAAGCTTAAAAAAGTGAGCTTAACTGTCAGCATGACAAAAAGTTCTTTATGTCTTAGTTTATTTATCATTAAGCACTAAAAAATGATAAGAAATAGCTTAAAATGCCAATCACAATATAAAAAAAATTAAACCACTGGCTGACCAATAGTCTGAAAGCAGAGAGATGCTCAGTTTTTTTGTTTTAAATTATATTTTTGGGGCTTTTCGTCTTTATTTAATAGGACAGCTAGGAGAGTGGACAGGAAACAGGGAGAGAGAGAGGGGGTAGTGACATGCAGAAAATGGTCCGAGCTGGAATTGAACTCGTGGAGGACTGAGCCCGCCATACATGGGACGCCCATGCTACCGATTGAGCTAATCGGCGTCCCAAGAGATGCTCAGTTTTAACACTCAGAAAACAAGTTGAAAATCAGACGTCAACTACTTTTATGGCATTTTAACCTGAATTAAATAAACTAAATAACTAAATAAGTTGATGGATGCAGATTTTATTTTCATAAAGTTTTCTTCAGCCACTCTGGTTGATGCTGTTTCTGTGTTTTATCAAGCGTCACATACAGGAAATGATCGTCCTTTAATTCATGCACTCATACCTGCCTCTAACATGCAATAAATACCATAAAGTGAAAGCAAAAAAAAGCCCCACACTGTGGCAAAGACAGCAGCATCAGCTCCTGTCGTTCCTCAGAGCAGAAAACCACCAAAAACCCAGGAGACGCTTCTGAATGTGTCCTGTGAAGAAACCATCCAAACCACTGCGGAAACATGAGACAACAAAAGCTTGTTCACCCAGGAGGTCAAGTGAAGTTTTATGGAGTATTGAATGTACTGAATTTTGTTTGGAGTGAAAACATTTCTGTCCAAAAACAAGGAACTTCAGCGAGAGGTTTGGATTGCGGTGAAGACGGGAGCGAAAGAAAACATTTGGAGCAAAAAAAGGATTTAGGAGAAAAGTTGATAACTGAGACACTGAAGCAGCTAAAAGCAGACTGAGCCTTCGTTTTTCCAGAGAAACGCTGGAAGACAAAATGTCCTGTAAAAGTGAAGCCAAAGAGAACTTTTTACATGTAAATAAACACTTTTTTGTTCAAGACGTCATGTAAATTTAAGTAAAAATAGTATAAAACAGCTTAAAAGAAGTGGTCAATCGCTTGTGATTGCTCAAAAAACATGCAGCTCTGTAATCGAGGACTAATCCCACAGTTACATGTAATCATTCTTCACTTTTCAAAGACACATTTTAGCTGTAAAGACCTTTGACATCTGCACTCTGCATCCTCCGACTCTCATCTAATTACGCTGAGTGTTTCTGACTGGTTTCTCTGCGGCTCAGGTCTGATCTCTTCACGGCTGTCTGGACGCAGAAAAATCAGCTCCTGTGTGGTTTTTTTCCGGCTTAGACGGCCGTGAAAAGATCAGATATGTGCCGTAAAGCAACCTGCCGCACAGGTTTGAACCCCTGAGGTGCATTCGGACCCCAAACACTCCGACTTTCTCAGATGTCTGAGTCTGTACAGCTTTTTTTTACTCTGGAAAAATTCCCAAACTGTCTAAAACTCCGGTTGTGTGGACGTTTTTTTGGAAATAACTTCCGTTTCTCCTCAGAACCACGTTGGGTTTGGATCGTGTTTCGGAAGATTTGCACACGAAAGTGATTTTGAAACTGAAACAACAGAAAGAGAGAAAACACAGCAGTGACGTCCAGATCGACACTTCAGGGAAAATTAATGTGATGTTCCTCTGTGTGTGTGTGTGTGTGTATGTGTGTGTGTGTGTGTGTGTGTGTGTGTGTGTGTGTGTGTGTGCTACGTCATTGTAGTGACTCAGCTCCTCAAATTTGTCTGTTGACAATTTATTTCAGAAATCACTGCTGTCAAACAGCAGTTTGTTTTTGTGTTTCTGTGTGTTTCTGTGTGTGTGTGTCTGTGTGCGTCTGTGTGTGGGTGTGTGTGTGTTTACATTCCAGTCTTCAGTGGTTGAAACGAATCTGTGTGTTTTATTGTGTGTTTCTTTTTCCTCAGAAACACAATCAAAACAAGCTCAGTTCTTCCTTCTGCTCCTCAGTTTCATCGAGAGCTGCAGAGAGTAAAAATCGTTTTGGTTGTAAATTTGTTTTTTTAAGAACTAATTACATTTTTTTTTTAATTAAATGTGTATTATATCTTATATGTGGCTTACATGTTCCATCACACACACACACACACACCATCCTGCTGCCCCAAAAACTCACTAAAGCACCAATCAAGGATCAATCCGCCTCTGAAAATAGTCCCCATTAAATGCACCATTTCCTCCTGTTTGTCTGATAAAAACTACAGGAGGAAGCTACTGAAGCTTTTAAAACATTAAGCTAAATGTTTTTATGACGAGTGTTTAAAGATTTACACCCTCAGTAGCAGCCAATGAGCTTTGAGCTGAGAGCCACAAACAGGAAGTCAGAGAAGTAACGAGAGACAAACAATCAGATTTCAGTTTGGGGTCTTTTTCATGGGATTTGGGATTTGTTAACAAAAGCCAGCACAGAATAACACAAGCATAAGTGTGAGTGTATGCCAGGTACCACAGATGCCTCAATGAGCTGCACACACACACACACACAAACACACACACACTGGTCACCAGTTGTCGGTAGCGTCTCTGCCCCGGGGCAGAGCTTTCATGCTACATTTCCACCAATCCCCCAAACCCCAACCACTAATCCATCATTTTGGACACTGTACAAACACACACACACACACACACACTGTAAGTACATGCACACACACACAGACACACACATACAAATAAAATCAGTTGCATTTGACACCACGCAACGCTACAAACCTCCACATTTTCCTACACACACCAGCTGACACATGATGTCTGTTTGACTTGTTTCTGCCCGGTGGCCCGTCGGTGGTCCGACCATGTTGCCCCGCCGGGTCTGAGCAGGAAACAGCTGCTCAACCCGATAAGACCCCATGGACACACACACACACACACACCCACACACACACACACATAGTTACAGTCCATTTAAAGTCATGTGTGCTCAGATTAACACGTCTCCTCGTCCTGAGCTCTGAGTCAGTCATCTGGTGGGCTGAACAGACGTCACACTGTAACAGAGCTTCAGGCAAAATCTAAAAAAAAAAGGAAAAAAAATCTAAAAAACCTG
The DNA here is from genome assembly GCA_029814765.1 of Acanthurus leucopareius. Classification (NCBI taxonomy): domain Eukaryota; kingdom Metazoa; phylum Chordata; class Actinopteri; order Acanthuriformes; family Acanthuridae; genus Acanthurus; species Acanthurus leucopareius. The sequence goes on from JAQMCX010000046.1 coordinate 11,577,549, forward strand.
CTTTCACACAGCTGATGGCTCACTCAGCCCACAGGAGGACAGAAACAAACACTCTTCCAGCTCTCACTCCCCACGTTACAGGAACACTTCAACATTTCAGGACGTTTCCCTTCATCCAGGTGGAAGATGGATGTTAGTTTTAACTCTGTGTGTTCGACGCAGATGTGAGGATGTAATGAAACCAGATCTGGAGTCATGCTGTGCAAATTAAACGAGAAAAAAGCAGAACAATTTTAACATCAATAACAGAAAAAGAAAAAAAAAAAGGATTTTAACAAAAGGCCAAACAACAGTCACGACAGCAGAGGAACAAATCAAACAAAAAACTTCCCACTGAGCAAATTAGAAGCTGTTTGAATGTGTTTGTGTGTTTTATTGTGCACATGAGAGTGTGTGAAGGGAGCACACACACACACACACACACACATGCATGCAAATTCACACACACACACACACACACACACACACACACACAGTGCACGGCGCTGCTCTCTCTATGTAAAGCCTGATTAATACATGTTACAGCTCACCCCTTTAATCTTATTACACAATCTGGCCACAGAGGAGAAGCTAAACCAGCACATTCAGCACACACACACACACACACACACACACACACACACACACACGGAGTGAAGTGGAGATGTGAACTTTCCAACTTATTGTCACTGCACACACACTGACACGACGACAAAAACAGAAGCAACATTCATCCGAATGATGAAACAGCGTCATGTGACTTTAACAGCGTCACATTTGCACCTGAACGCAGTAAAAGCTCATAAATGTAAACTAGAGCAGGTTATTTTAAACAAACTTAGCTCTAACTGTTCCAGCTGTCCGTGTGTCAGCGTCATAAAACATAACAAAAGCATACTGTTCAAGTTCAGCTTGTCCCCTCGGTGCAAATACCAGCGTTAGCTACCAACATCTGAGTCCAAGTAGCATCTAAGTTTCAGGGAAACCAGACTGATCTCAGAGTCCAAAAAAGGTGGAGGTGATGTTGGATCCATCACAGAACTTTAACCTGCATGCAAAACCGAAAGTGAAACCTACAGTGTAAAATAAGCAGCCTGTTTGCAAACTTAATCAAGTATTTTGTTGCCTAAAACCAACCAAAACGTGAGCAGCTCACATCATTAAGCGTGTGATAGAAAGCCTGTGGTGCAGGAAAGCTTCATGTCTCATATATGTTACATGGTTCCTGGTTTCTGTGCATCAAACATGTAGATACTTTCAGGCCAAAAGCTCACATGGTTATAAAAATCAGATTATTTGCAGTGGGAAACCCTGCAAAAGTCATTAAAAACACCCCAGCGTTCAAAATCAGCGTGTGGAAATGTAAATTATACAAAAAGGCTAAAACATGCCAGAAGCACCAGGACGTTTTTTTCCTCTTTTTTTTTTTAACATAAAACATGAAATATTAATGGACGGGAGTGAGCAGATGAAGCGGTGCTGCCCCTGCGCTGCTGCCTCGTGTGGGCTTCGGTTCACATTTCTCTTTTAAATTTGTGCTGAGGATTTGTGGATGTCACTGTCAGCCCACGTCGCAGCTATAATTAATCAGCAGACGGCGTGTTGGTGACAGCGTGGCCTAGATAGGAGTAAAGTACTGCTCGCCACATGCAGTGCAGACAAAGACCAGGACGGGAATCAAGAACTGGGAATGTTGAGGAAGAGGAGGATGTGGAAAAGCAGTCGTGGTAGTTTGACCTTCGGGTTCATGCTAATGACTAAAAGAGTTCGTTTTAACCTTCTGACAACATTAAACAGCTTACTGGAGTGTATCTGCTGCAGATGATGGAGGTTTCAGGTGCTCTTAAAGGGACAGTTCATCCCGAAATCCCAAAATTGATTCTGGAGTGAACTGTCCCTTTAAACCAGTGGTCCCCAACCCCTGGGATCAATTGGTACCGGGCCGCCCAAGAAATAATTAATTATTTCCGTTGTATTTATTATCTGAGTCTGAACAATCTT
>JAQMCX010000046.1:11579636-11591062 GCA_029814765.1 Acanthurus leucopareius
AAGGCCCAGTGAAGAGACAGAAGAAGAGAAGACTTTGATGTTATACTCATGTTATGTTGTTGGCGCAATGTTACGAGAAAGCTGCTAATAAAGTTGCATACGAGTACACAGTGGATTCACGTTTACTATTATATTCGCAATATACCCCACCCCCGGTCCGCGGTAAAATTGTCAAGCGTTGACCGGTCCGCGGTGATAAAAAGGTTGCTTTAAACCACTTAGTGATTGTATTTGTATTAGGGCTGGGACTTTATCGCATTAATTACGGTTAATTAATTACAGAAAAAAAAATGCATTTAATTGCAATTTATTTTTGCACTCCGAACAGCATGGAACATTCGCACAAATTCCCGGCGTAGCTCAGTCGGTAGGGCAAGCGTCCCATGTACGGAAGCTTCGTACTCCACGTGAGTTTGACTCCGGCTCCGATCATTTGCTGCGTGTCTATAAAATATATAAAAAAAAAAGAAGTCTCAAATGTTATTGTAACAGTCAAGTTCTTCGATGCTCATACACGTACACGAACAGAAATGACGGCTAACTGCTTTAACTAAGACAAAAGTAACATCTGAAAAGTTCTCTTGAAGCGGCAGAGGTACTTTTAGCAGGTCAAAAAATGTGTATTATTGTTGGTACTATGAAACTGGGATGCATGCAATGAAAGAAGATAGTTTTTTGAGAAGTTGTTGCTGGTTTGTTGGAAAACAATTACCGGTTAGAAATCTGGATGTGTGCACAAATTATCCAGGAAAGAATTTGCCTATCCGGAGCTCTTCCAACCTCAATGCCAAACACGTTGCAGCTAGCACAGACAACAAAATGACAAAAAATGTTGCTTCTGGTGTCAAATATTGATATGTGATTAATTGAGATTAATTAATTACAAAGCCTCTAATTAATTAGATTAGTTAGATTAATCGAATCCCACCACTAATTTGTATTAATTTGTGCTGCAGGCCTTGTAACTGTGTCTTTAAGGGTGTGTGTCTGTGCCTGCATGCTACAGTCAATTCTTTTATGGACAAAATATCCAATTAATCTGATCGGAGATAACAAACCAGCCTGGATTAGCGTTGCTGTCTGTCAGTCTGTGAGAATCTCCTGTCCTGGTCTGAACCAGGGTGCAAATCCAGGCCTCCTCCGGTGCAAAAGGCTCTTTCTTTTTTCATGCACAGCTTGGCAGAATAAAACATTGGTACCGTCGTCTTTTCATAGAAGAGCGGACGCTGAGGTTGTGACGTAGCTTTGTTAATTTTTATGGAGATCTTATGTAACAGGACTCCCCGGTTGAGTGGTGCCGTTAGCTAAACCCTCCATTTGCTGCTCCACTGCTCGCCCTTCTTTTTTTAAAACTCGCTGAAGTTTCCAGTTTTTCTACACAAACAAGTACAGAAAAAACACCAAAATCTTCACTGATATGGGCAAATATTTACACAACTAAACCAAGAAACCTGCAGTCTCATCAACCCTCGATGCACAGGCATCACTTTCTCATCACTGGAGACAAAATGATGAATCTGGATTTCATGATCGTTTGCAAACAGTGTGGACGGTCCATCTTTAAGATCTGATTTGAGAAACAAATGCAGTGTGAACGCCGCCTGACATCCTGCCCTGATTGGCCCCTGTGTGGCCCTGTTGCTACAGGTTACTGTTCCCCTTAGCAACCGCTAACCTGCCACACGCCAAAAATGTTGTGGCATTTCTGGCAACAAAAGATGGAAACTGGTTAGATTCCATCATCACGTTCATGTGTAAACACACGGATACGAAGAAAAAATCGGCTGTTTTCGACCTTTTCTTCTCGTGTTTGACTTTAAAGCAAAATTTTAAAAACAGTTTAAGAAATCACTGTGAAAAATTATTATTATTAATTTCTTCTAATAGGCTTCTCTTCTAAATCTGCTCAAGAAGCTTTTCTGCAGAATGACGAAAAGGGAAATGTTCTTATTCGTCCGCCTTTTATTTTTTTAGAAACTTATCACATCTTCTTTCATGTGCATCCATTTGTGCATTTTTTTTCCTATGCAGTTATTTTTTTCCTGGCTGTTTCTGCTGCTCTGGCTGCTAAGTTGAAAGAAGAAGAGAAAGGAAAAGAGGAAACATAAAAGGAGGTGTTGTTCCTCAGCTGTCTCCACATTACTGAGCGGCCCTTTCTTCGCCTCGGCCCTGAAACGCCTCTAATCTAATATGTAGTGGATCACAAGCTGATCACACTCTGCTCACAACTGGCTGAGAGCTCAGAAACACACACACACACACACACACACACACACACTCGCAGTGCATCGTGACACCGAAGCCTCTTTTTATGTCAAGCTAAAAATAATTTCAGGTCATTTCAACTTCGCTGTCAGCGGTTCACAGTCCGACCGTCGGCCCATCCGAAGGGCCCTCGTGACATTTGATGAATAATGAGGTTAGAAAGTTTAAAAATCTAAAAAAAAAGTGAGATCAAGAGCTTCTTTTGCACATCGCAGCAGGAGCCGGGGGGGTTTTTTTCTCCTTTGGAGGCGGGGCGTTTGGTGATAGAGGAGGTGGGACGTCGGCTCGCTGCTGTTTTATCTCGCTCTCTGGCTGTCACAATGATATTCAGACGCTCAGTTAGACATTCTGTTCACCCTCTGTTTGGCATGCAGTTAACTCTTTCAGGGTTACACACACACACACACACACACACACACACACTTACACACACCAGGCTGTTAAAACACTGAGTCACGGATCAGAAATGTTCTGTACTGACCGAGAGGAGCAAACAGCGTCTGCGGGTCAGAACAACAGGCCACTTATGACCTTTAATAGACAAAAAACACACAAAGGAGACATTTATTAGTTTATTATGGTTCCATGTTAGCATGATTTTTACTTTTTGCATGAGTTTATTGCTGTCTGGCACCTTGCACTCATCCAAATGCCTTTGCACATGCTGTAAATTAAACACTTAACGTCTTTAACTGGTTTAAATAAGCTAACATCTAATGTCAACAGGCTACAAACTGCATAGGAACTCATTATGTTATGTTGATTGGCTTTGTTGTGCAGAGACACATTTAATTGTTGCAATTTCCCCCCAGAAAAACATACAAAGCAGAAGTTTTATAATCTGAATAGAGATTTAAGAGTTTAAAAGTATTTTTTTTTCGCTGTTTAAAAGATTTTATGTGTCTTGAAGTGAATTCATTTCCTTTTAGTCGGGTGAAGTCAAAAAGTTCGACTGTTCCTCCCTGTTTTTTCATGTAGCTGGTGGATTCTTCAGTAATCCCTCATTTAAAAAAGAAAACAGATTAAAATGAGCATAAATGATGTGGGAACAAATCTCCCACAATGCACTGATACCTCTTAAAAAATCACAATACACTGTGAAAATGTTATTCCAATCAAACTGTAAACTGCAGATTTATATGTAAATGAAACACAGCAGTGATAAGTGTTCGGTTTTTCTCTGTTTATCAGCTCGGTTGATGCTCCAGCAGCTCTGGACCTTCGCAGTGTTACCTCATATCCTTATACAACACAAAACCATCATGTTCGCCTCACATGCTCCTCTCTTCTTCTTCTTCTTCTACTTCTTCTTCTCTCCTTCACTCGTTCTCTCCACCGGCAGCAAATCCCCCATTTCCTCACCGGGGGTGTTGGAATCCCTCTCATGTCGGGCGGCTTGGCTCGCTCTGACGTGTTTCATTTAGTTTAGTGTAAGCTGTGGGTGTCATGGAAATACAGTAACTGGTCCTGTGTGTGTGTGTGGTGTGTGTGTGTGTGTGTGTGTGTGTGTGTGTGTGTGTGTGTGTGTGGTTGTCATGGCCCTGCATGCTGGGTGAACTGCCACCTTTGTCTCCACGGCAGGGAGTGTGTGAGTGTGACAAACACTGGCTCTGTCTGTCCCTTTTGGCTCTCGGGGTGAATCTGTTTGTACACCTGCCACAGATTTCCCCTCAGCACACACACACACACACACACACACACACCGAACACACACACACATCCTGTAAATGCTGCCGGGGGTTGCTGTTCCTTCTCTCGCTGCCCGTTCAGATGACCTGCTGTTTGGATTTTGCACCTCCGGCTTGCAGGAGTTTTCTCCTGCAGCCTGAGCAGCGACGCAGCTGTAACTGTGCTGCTGCTGCTGAATGAGCTTTACTCTGTTCTGATTGGCCACTGATTGTACACAAACACCCATTTAAATCTTCTAAAAGATTAATATTTATTTACTTAAAATATCAATGTTGCTCATATATAATCATAGAGCACCAAACCACAAGAAAAGTTCTCTCAAGACACTTAACATATGGAGTCCAGCTGGTCATCTGATAACAAGGTGACACATTTTCCATCCATCCATTCATACGCTGTAAGCAAACTAGCCGAGCCTCAGCTTCCTGTCGCCACAGGCTCCGCCTCCTCCTCCCGCGAGTCTCAACGTCAGCACTGAATCGATCTGACAGCAGCTGATTGTGTTGCTTCTGCATAAACAGATGAGAAGAGACATGCAGATGTGAAGACAACAAGATGTTCGTGGCAACATGCAAACTGTCGGCTCAGACGTTTGCTAGCGACGGTAACGTCTCTATGCTAACGTTAGCTTCCAGCTCTCACGTGCTCTTTAGGCTAAATGAGGGAAATAAATGAAGCTGCACAGCCAGTTTTTCTTCAGAAAACGTGGAGGTGGAGGTGGAGAAGAGTCTGGGTGGAGGAGCAGAAAGTGGGAGGTCGACCTCCAGACTGATGTTTCAGATCAGGAGTGTTTGTTCTCTGCTGCCTCCCTGAGAGCGCCATCATTGTTAGCTAGCTGTTGATAAAACGAGGCCTGAAAGGATTGAATGGAAAGTAGACACACACACACACACTTTCACACACACACACACAGTTCTTCTGAAGCTCAAATGGGCTTTTTGTGCATTTATTTGCATTTGTTAAGCTTTTATCAGACTGTTTTTCCTGCATCTTTTAAAACATTTCCAGCAGTTTTTACACTTTTAGCTCTTTTTCTGCAAATTATATTCTGTCCTTGTTGTCGTCAATTAGTTTGGAAAGTACTTTTTAAATGATTAATAACAATATGTTTCAATTCAGTTTTGCACTTTTAAGAAATCAACCTTATAGATGCACAACTTGCCAACATGAGAATCCGTTACAGCTTTTAAAACTTTTGCTCCTTTTCAAGTTAAAGTGTTTAAAATAAAATATTCCTGATGGTGTAAATGTGACTTTAATCAAATCGAGATCTTTTGTCTGTACTCCAGAAGAAAGTTGATTTTATTAAAAATGTTGAGCGATCCAGCAGATAATGGTTCATGAAGTTAAAGAACGCTCCACATATCTTCAGTTTTTACTTCGGAGTCGAGCTTTTGTGTCTTCGGCCTTCGGTCATGAAAATCAGAACAAACTGATGTTTGAAACGGAGACAGGAAGGAGTTAAACGTTTTCCAGGTTTGCTTGACTCGGCTCGACCGGTTGACGGCCTCGCAGCCTGCTGGCTCTCTGCCCGTCTGTCTGCCTGACTGCCCGACTGCCTGACTGACTGCCTGTCTCTCTGTCAGTCTGACTGTCTGTCTGTCTGTATAACTAACTGCCTGACTGTCTGTCTGCCCATCCTTCTGTCTGACTAACTGTCTGACTGTCTCTCTCTCTGTCTGTCTGACTGTCTGCCTGCATGTCTGTCTCTCTGTCTGTCTGTCTGTCCACCTGACTCTCTCTCTGACTGCCTGCCTGTCTCTCTGCCTGTCTAACTGACTGTCTGACTGTCTGTCTGACTGACTGACTATCTTTCTGTCTCTCTCTCTCAGTCTGTCTGTCTCTCTGTCTGACTGCCTTCTTGACTGACTGTCTTTCTGTCTCTCTCTCAGTCTGTCTGTCTCTTTGTCTGACTGCCTGCCTGTCTGTTTCTCTCTGTCTGTCTGTCCGTCTGTCTGTCTCTTTGTCTCTCTGCTGGTCTGTCTGTCTGTCTCTCTCTCTCTCTGTCTGTCTTTCTGTCTCGCTCCCTGCCTGTCTCTCTGTCTCTTCCTCTGCCTGCCTGTCTACCTGTCTGTCTGACTGCCTTCCTAACTGTCTGTCTGTCTCTCCGCCTCTCTGCCTCTCTTTCTCTCTGTCTGTCTCTCTCTCTGCCTGCCTTCCTGACTGTCTCTCTCTCTGTCTCTCTCCTTGCCTGTCTGTCTCCCTGTCTCTCTCTCTCTCTCTCTCTCTCCCTGCCTGCCTTCCTGTCCGTCTGTCTCTCTCCTTGCCTGTCTGTCTGTCTGTCTGAGCTCCTGCATGAATAATGCTGAGCCATGGTGCCCTGCTGCCTTGACAACCAGTGGAGAGGGAGGGGGGAGGGAGGAAGGGAGGAGGGGGGGGTCTGTGTGGGTAGAGAGCAAATATAGAAAAGAGAAAAGGGGGAGAGGAGGAGGAGGAGGAGGAGGAGGATGAAGCTGGGGGATCTGATCAAGTGAAAAAACTGAAAAGATGAAAATGTAGGGCAGAGAAACAGGGAACGATCTGACGAGCGAGTAATGAGGAAATTCTGTTATTCGGGGCGGAGAAACGGAAAACAGAGGAGGCATCGGGAAAAAAAAAACAAAACAGGAGAGAAAAAAGAGTGAAAAAGGGATGAAACAGGAGAACGAGAGGCGGCTCAGCAGTTTTGGATGCAGCCTGCAGCAGCAACCTGTTTCACAGTGTCACCAGAGAGTTGCATCATGGGAGCAGGACCAGGGGGACGCTCACATTGCAGGATGACATCACCTGCTACCGAGTCAGCTCTTTTCCGTCCGCCTGCAAGACGGGAAGAAGAGATGTGGATTGTTTTGGTTTTTTTTCCTGTCTGTCTGTCTGTCTGACTGTCTGTCTCAAAGCGAGCGAGACAAAGAGCCAGATCGACAGATGAACAGAGCGACATAAACTGAGGAGGAAAAGAGTCGCAGATGCTCATGGCGAGCGTGCCAGCATGATATTGCAATCTGAAAAAGAGTGAAATGCAGGAGGGGGAGGGGAGAGGAGATTTGGGTTTGGTTCAGTTGGAAAGTGTGTATTAGTGTGTGTTATAGAGTGTGTGTGTGTGTGTGAGAGTGTGTGTCGGCTCTAAAGCTGTATCCCTGTTTGGCTCTCCGAAATGCACCCAAAGCAGAGATGGAGCAGGTTGAGAGGAAAGACATCGCTCCTATTTTTCGACTGAAACAGCAAAAATCCATTTCACTGCAACAGTAAAAAAAATAAAAAATCATATTTTTAGTACAAACAGAAAAACACACAAGAGGGTGACACGAGTGAGACATCGTCTTCATTTCATTTCGGTTTATCTCTCCCCGTCCGGTTAAATTTGGCATTTCATTTTGCCTCCACCGACCCTGTTGTTCATCATTATTTCTTCAGAGGCCATTCCAGAGTCTCTGCAGGTGATGTGGACGGTACGAAAATTAGGACAATTTCACACCTGAGGGTCCGGACGAAGGTTTCGTGGTTTTGTCACATCGTATAAATTTCATCCGGTCAGTTTCGGTTTCACACTGCAATTTTGCAAACAGACTAACAGATTTTTCATGACAAACCTGCGTCATATCGTCATCACATACGTGGGTTACGTGTCTCTGTACTTTACACTGATTGGCATTGAAAATTTGTTTCGTAGTTTGATTGTAGCTTTACAAATTTTTTGTAGTTGGCCCTCAATAAAGTCTCCAGACCAAATGTTAGAAAGACATTTGGTCTCCTCTTCCCTCCATGTAGTTCCTTTTTGTTTGATAGTTACTTGTTTTTCTGTTTTCCGGGGTAGCCTGACGTAACGTCCTATCATTGGTACGAAGAAGGTCCGGACCTTTGCTTTCACACTGGATATGATCCAAACCATGGTTCAGTTTGATCCGGACTAAGACCACTTTTTTTGGTCAGACCAAATTTGTCCATTTTGGTTCAGACCACGGACCGTGGGAGGTTTCACACCTGCTATTTTAGTTCAGATCAAACTGAAAAATCAGAAAGTCCGGACCAAACGTGGCAGGTGTGAAAGCTCCGGACCATGGTTCAGTTTGATCTGGACTAAGACCACTTCTTCTGGTCAGAGCAAATTTTGGCCTTTTGGTTTGGATCACAGAGTGTGGGAGGTTTCACACCTGCTATTTTGGTTCAGATCAAACTGAAAAGTCCGAAAGTCCGGATCTAATGTGGCAGTTGTGAAAACTCCCCTAGTTTCTGGATTTAAATAAATCAAGAAAACACAAATTCTGTCTCTGTGTTGAAACGACTTTTGGAAAACTTTCTCACTTCATGTGGTCTTGTTTCTCAGTCTTGACCCTAATATCATGTCCCTCTATTTAAAGTCCAAGGATAAGTTTACATTTAGTCCAAGTTCGTAGTGAAAATAATCACCCTGCACTGAAGGCATTTGCTTACTTTACTCTCCATCCTACAGTCTTCACCGTGTCTCTATTCCAGAGCCTCTTTATGGAAACTGTTGGTTCAGTGTCACTATCATTTTCTGAATGTAGGTTAAGCAAATAATCACTGACTCTGTGCTATAATTAGTTTATGTAAATTGAGAATCTTGTCCTCACCTGATCCTGTTACCTGTGCTGTTGACTCTGTAATTATTTAGGTGGCCATTCTGGTCGAACAAGCAGTCCCACATAACAGAGCTTCAGAGTGTGAATCCTTCAGTGTTCCCGTTCAAATCCCCATAATTTAATGTTGCAGTCTCAGGTTGCAGGAATGTTGCAGGTCTAAAGGGCTTCTGATATCAGCTGTTATGTATTTATTAAACTCTACTTTTTAAAGCATTAGGGTCATATATCCTTGTGTTGTTGGATGTAGATCAGCTGCTTTACAGTGGACGAAGTTTCTCAGCAGTTTCTCTTGTGCAAAAGATGGGCAGAATTTATGTTTAAACATCAGAGAAATTGACTAAAATTATCAACACAATGTCAAAAGTTAGCATTTCTGACGCTATGTCAATGACGTCTGTGTGCTGTGCTGCAGTTAGCATGCTAACCAGCTAGCCCTGTTAAAGAGCAGCAGTTAGCATTTACTCAGTTGATATGATGCTTCGCATTCGTAGGAGCGACCTTTGACAGGTGACCATATCTTCACATATTTCACCTTTGAGCCATTATTCCTAACGTCTGCTTCAGTGTTAGCTGGATTTTCACAGGTGGAGGATTTTTAAAGACTTCTATGTGTGACACGGGATCAGTCAATGCTAGGAAAGGAAGTGAATCCACTCTGAATGGTAATGAGTCCACCGGTTGGTTGGAGAGAGGATAGATCAGGAGAGCTAAGGACGAGGAGAGCTTCTCGTTGGATTAGCTGAGCTGGAAAGTTTGAGACGGCGGAGCTAATCGGCGTGCTTGAGTCGGAGTGCACATGACTGGCGGCGAGCTGAGACCAAAGCAGCCGATGTGCTTCAGACGTCCAGCAGAGGCGGCGATGCATCAAAAGGTCTGATCACACCAGCTTCTGTGATGTGGACTTCAGTCTGGGACGAGATGTTAGCTCTGGAGATGCTCAGTCACTCAGAAGAAACGTACTTAGCAGGGCTCTTCTGAACTTCTTTGTTCTTATTGAGAAACTGAATCAATGTTCCTTAAATCATTTTAGAGAGAATTACTGCAGCCGTTAGGAGGACCAGGATGAGAATGATCTGATGAAAAAGCTGATTCTAATTCTTAAAAAAAAGGCCACATTTGTTATTATTTTAAGGAAACTCTAATTTTCCAGCTCTTTGCCTGTTTTTCCCTGTTTTATGAAGCATGACCGTGGTCGAGCAGCACATGCCTGAGCGGAGCAGCAGCGGTATGGGGGGTTTGAGTCGTCCACGGTGTTTCAGAGGCCATATGTAACAGGAAATATGGCCTCTCTGCAGGTCTCGCTGCAGTGACTCGATCCCACTGACACGGTGAATGCATGCTCTCCACACACACGCGCAGACTTTTCTATACTTGTGAGGACCGTGGTTAACAGTAGACATTCCCTGGACCCTGACCAAAAAATCTAATCCTGGGTCTTAACCCTCATCAAACCCTCACTGTGATGGATCCTCTTTAATCATTAGGGAACCATTGAGGGAAGCAAGACATGAATGTATATTCTATATGATAATATACTGTATTTATCTGTTTATTTTACCTCTTTTCTTGAGTTTATTATACAAGTAAATCACACTCATTGGTAAACCTCTAACCGCTAAACTGTTGGGATGTTGATCAGAGTCAGATTGTATTGTTATTAACGTTGCATGATGAATATTTTCATGCAAACAGCATCAGATAATTTAACGTTAAACAAAAAAACAAAAAGGCGACTGCTCAGTCATTCTCCCCACAGTTGTTGCAGCCATGTAGGCGGATGACACCATGTGTGTCTCTGCACACTCCAAAAAAACGCTTATGCATAATATATGCAAAAGTGTCGCGCCATATTACGCAACGGTTCTGTTGGTGTGTGTGTTAGTGTGTGTGTGTGTGTGTGCTCTTCCAGACCCCACTCCAAGGATGTCTATGTTTAGCAGCCTATTCGTGTCTACAGTTAAATTGTACTTTCCACTCTAGTTATTACAGCGGCAGACGAAATATGAAAAGCGCTGAGGGCCATGGATAATAAGCACAGAAATAGAGCAGGCAGTGAGCAAACCGCAGGCTCATCATCACTGTACAGTCGAACATCCAGACCCCCCACACTCACATATTTATGAGCTGTTTTTCTAAAATCCATGAGACAAACATGTCCCAAGCGAAACTTCACGACAAACAGTACATCATATCTCTTCTTCCCTTCCTTTGCCGTCCTCTTTCCGTCTCTCCTGCATCGTTTGCTTTGGTCTAGCACTGCAGCCGGGCAGATTAGGATCTCTCCTCCCCCTCCATCCACCCATCCATCCATCCTTCCCTCATCACTGCTTCTGTTTCTCCCAAGACAAATGCTCAATCTGTGGGCTTTTCCTTAAAAAGAAAAGCTTGAAGCACATGCTCAGTGGCTGATAGATTGTACAGTAGTGACTCCCTGACACCAGGGAACATGTCAGGGAGATATACAACACTATTGTGTCCCTTTCTGAATCACTGCTTTATTACAGCACACACACACACACACACACAGATACATGCCCACTCGGGGGACCAATGAAACCTATAAAACAGAAAGACTGAAAAATTGCATGTTCGCCCATGTGTGGACGCAAGCTGTTAAAGAAAAACTCCATTTCTTAGAGTCACAAGGAAAAAGGTGAACTAAATGCAGTTTTTTTTAATGCAAAGACCATCAAAGATCAATAACGTGACTCCAAAAGAACGACTCCTAAACCATTACTAAGCTTTTCACTGGAGTTTTGCTTTAGTTTTTGCAGCTTCTTTACACAAACAACACACACAGAGCTTCTGATGCAAGAAATAGCAGTTTACAAAAACCCAACGTGACTTTTTATCCTTATGTTTACATCCTTAATGTTGATTAGAGCACTAAAA
>JAQMCX010000046.1:11591162-11640825 GCA_029814765.1 Acanthurus leucopareius
CCCACTCGGTGGACCAATGAAACCTATAAAACAGAAAGACTGAAAAATTGCATGTTCGCCCATGTGTGGACACAAGCTGTTAAAGAAAAACTCCATTTCTTAGAGTCACAAGGAAAAAGGTGAACTAAATGCAGTTTTTATTAATGCAAAGACCATCAAAGATCAATAACGTGACTCCAAAAGAACGTCTGCTAAACCATTACTAAGCTTTTCACAAGAGTTTTACTTTAGTTTTTGCAGATTCTCTACACAAACAACAGACACAGAGCTTCTGATGCAAGAAAGAGCAGTTTACAAAAACCCAACGTGACTTTTTATCCATATGTTTACATCCGTAATGTTGATTAGAGCACTAAAAATATGCACAGTGTACCTGTAAAGACTGCTTAGCAGAGGCTGAGATATCCGACATCCTGTCCTTGGTACGATGTGTGAAAGTTTCTAAAAACAATGGATTCAAACGTTTATATTTTGCAGCTCAGTGGCGTCTCCACATCAGCCTGCAGACTCACATCTCAGAGCTGAACTTTGAGACCAGAACGTGGCCTGAACCCTTCAAATTATAGCTGTTTTTTAGGCTAATGAGATGCATCAGCTAGCTAAACTTTCTCTTCCTGTTTGCATTGTGTATACTTGCACACTCGGACGCAGATGACCGGCACTGTCACACCCCTTTAACCACTAACACCCCTTAACATCTGGCTTCTGGGAGCACAATCACTGCTTATTCCAAATTTAAAGGACTCTGCGGTGGTTTCAAGTATTTATCAGCTCCAGCTTCGATCAGCGAGCGTTATGACGCTGTGGACAAACCAGGAACTGCAACTAATTTTTTCTTTTCATCATGTACGTGAGCATAAGAGCATAAGTACGTCGCCATTTTCAAAAGACATGCATATAAGCGCTAATTTATGCATAAAACAGCTTCAAAGAGAAGCATAAAGTTAACAAACCTGAACCGCCTGCAGCTTTTGTCTCACATGACCGAGTACAACTTCTCTCTTGTGCACAAAGTGAAGACACAAGTGTTTACAGGATGAATCACAGCTATTGTTGTGCAGATCGACGCATTAAGCACAACGTGGACAAAAGCATGTGGAGATATGTGCACTGCAGCGTGAAGATCTACCTTCATCTGACTAGGAATGACAATCATACTGTGACCTTTGAAGAGAAATGTATGTGGATGTCCACACACCGCTGATTACACTGTACGAGTGTGTACGAGTGTGTGTGTGTGTTTCAGTGAACAATGAAAAGCTTCCCTCTCACACACATGTTGTATAATGCAGATAAGCTGGTGGTTCACAGGTGTTGGAGGGTCATGATAGCTCCATTCAGCCGTGTCAGCGTGTGTGTGTGTGTGTGTGTGTGTGTGTGTGTGTGTGTGGCGTCTGCTTTTCTATCTCATTTCACAAAGTACAACAGCTGCTAATAAAAAAAAGAGCGTTTGAGTCAAATGATCATGGTGTTCTGATGTGGAGTTTCGAGGTACAGGTGGTGTGTGACCTTGAATGTGCGTGAACTTCTGCACACACACACACACACACACACACACACACACTTGCAGGAGCCCACAGATTACACACAGTTTACTGAACTGCTTGTTCTTAAGGAGGAACAGCAGCAGCTTCAGTTTTTAGACTCCAACTAATTCTACAAACATGTTCAGACATCAGTTTTATCTGAAACTTTGTCTGCTTTTTTAAAATTTAAATGTAATCTGAAAACCGACAGACAAAATCCTGACAAACAGATTTAAATACGAGCCTCAGGGCCAAACATCGTTCAGCCTGAAACAACCTTTTTATTT
Organism: Acanthurus leucopareius; assembly: GCA_029814765.1. Classification (NCBI taxonomy): domain Eukaryota; kingdom Metazoa; phylum Chordata; class Actinopteri; order Acanthuriformes; family Acanthuridae; genus Acanthurus; species Acanthurus leucopareius. The sequence continues at coordinate 11,592,976 of JAQMCX010000046.1, forward strand.
ATTTTTTAGCTTTAAAAATGTCCCTTAACACAAATTTGATTTAAAAAACAAGCAGAAACAAAGCATTTATGTGATAATGCACGTTATTTAAGGGGACATATGAAGAAAAATCAAAGCTGAGGAGGTTGAAATGAGCGTTATTTTAGGTTTTATGTGCTTTCATGATTAAAAAATCATGCGTGCATGGATTTGTGCTCCCCTGCTGCAGCTCCTCAGTAGGTGGCATGTGATACGAGCCTGCAGACGGAGCCTTTGTCTGCGCTAAAAGCCCCTTAAAAGAGACATTGTTAGCGCCTCACTAGACATTTCGGTCTCTATGGCGACAGAAATGGCAAACTCAACACCTGATTCCCAGGAGCTCACCTGAGCTTTTCTCTCACACACACACACATGCACACACACACACATATGCAGAAACAGGAAGAAGCATTTAGAAGTAAAATGGGCGAAACCACAATGTAAATACACACAAATACCTACATTCAGTATTTTCCACGAGTAAAAGTACAGAAGTATTATCGGTAAAAAAGTACTTTAGCGTTCCTTCTGAACAAAGCTGCCGACCTCAGCGCTAAATTATTGATGTGTGAACCAGCTGGCGTCACATCTGACTGCCTCGTTATTCTGCTGAGTAACTTAAAGTTTACAGGAATTATTCGACTCTCTGTGAAATGTTCTTACGATTTAAGAGTGAGATGAAACAGAGCTGGTTTGAGTAGCTTAGCATAAAGAGTGGATGCTAGTCAGGCTTTAAAAGTGAAAGATAAGCACGATAACTAACTTTTTGGAATTAAATGAAGCTGTTTATAGGTGTAATATTAAGCTCTGGACTTATTTAATGCACATATGTAAGATTGATATCACCTCAAAGCAAACCAGCATCAAGTTTTCATCAACAATAACAGATATACGTCAGATTTCATGTGTTTAGTTAATGCTAAAGTGCTTTATTTCTCAGATATTCTCATAGAAGTAAACCTACATAACCTCAAAGTTTTATGAAAAATATCTTCTTTTATGTTTGAGTTAATGAAGTCAGTATCAGTCAGAAGTCATGGCGTTTATTTGACTTTAATGACTGAATATTTTGTTATTGTCAGGCTCACTTCCCCTTTATATTTTTGTTATTTTGCTCTGTTTTGGCAGAGTGGAGGAAGGTGACGGTGACAGCAGCGCCGAAGCAGGTTCCTCGACATCAGCATTTATTCCAAAAACGCTCTCTGCCAGCCACATTCGCTTTATCGCTCTGCCAGCGTCTCTCTGCCTTCGCCAAGCTCACAAGTTCTTGTTTTTTCCACATTTTTTCCACATTTCCTGTTATTTTTGAGGGCAGATTCAAAACGCAGCGGCTGGAAACACAAGTGTGAAGTTTGTTTTCGGAGTCGTGGGAGGGGTTAATTCATATGTGACTGTGCTTCATATGCCATTATGCATACGCTATGCAAATAGGCCACTTGATGCCACTCGGCTCCATTGTTGCGAAGGTTAAATGTGGAGCGGCGTGCTGATGGCCGGCGACAGCGCAGATTAATACTGCCGTTCCCATCATCCTCCTCCTCCCTCCATCTGCCCCTCCTTCTTCCTCTCTCTTTCTCTTTTGTATGACGAGGGGCAGAGTCAGTTCCTGTGTCATTGTTCAGGATCCATCTGCCCGGCTGCACACACACACACACGTCGTACACACACATGCACACACACATATAGAGTGGCAGCAGCAATTAAACCTGTTTGACACACTTGACAGAGAGGAGCTTTGGGGTGTGTGTCCGGCACGAGCCATCTGTGAAACAACCACCCACACACACACACACACACACACACACACACACACACACACACACACATAAAACCATGCTGTGTGTGTGTGTGCTGCATTAAATAGGTTTCATTCACTGACGTTCCCCCCCTCGCCCCCAGTAAGAACACCCTCCATCCTCCTCCTCTTCTTCTTCTTCTTCTCTTGTGATGGGCAGTTTGGACACACAAGTTTAGGGATGGATGGATGGATGGATGTGTGTGTGTGTGGATGTGTGTGTGGGTGGGTGCATGTAGAGGGAGGACAGAATGGATGGATGGCAGATTGGGGAGCAGACCTTTTCATTTATTGTTGCTCCCTGAAGTAGGACACCAGGCAGACAGAGAGATAGACGGAGCAGCTGTAGTTACGGGTGGCGGTGGCGGTGGCGGCGGCGGCCCCCATCTGAAGATATTGTATTGATATTAGGCTGTTAACAGGAGATTACCATGTGGGTGACCGGGGGTCCGGACCAGACTGGGTCTCCACTCTGCTCTTTGGGGGCAGCTGATTACGATGATGCTACTGTGACTGATTTTTTTTTATCTGAAAGGTGCTCTAGTTTCTGTTCTTGGTGGATGAATAGAAGCAGAGAGACGGAGTGACGGGATCTTTTTATTTTTTCCCCCAAAAAATGCACAGATTTTTTAAATCTGTCTCCACAATCCTGCAAAGAACACAAAGAAGACACCAGAACATGCTTCTGCAGATCAATAAATATATATAAAGTAAATTTTTTAACCCTCTAAAAATTGTTTTGTAGAAACCCCCACGAACACACCATAAAAAAGTACATTTAGAAAACAAAAAGAGACAACAAAGACATCAGAAGTTCAAGTCAGTGGCAACTTCCAAGCTAATATTGCTAACCGATTAGCAAAAAGCCAACTTGTAATAAAGAAACTCAGCCACTAGCATTCAATTACACTGATGTTTGAGTAAAAACAAAACCTCAATAGATCCGTCGTTATGTAAAAAATACTGATTATAGCAGCTTTTAAGACAAAGAATCTAAAAATATAAAAACCCGAAGATAGAAGACCTGAACTCACAGTCCTGTAAATCCATAATATCCATCATGGCAGGTGTGTTTTTGATGTGTGTGTGCAGTAATCTCTTTATTATAGGCTGCATAAATACATGTTTGCACCTTTCTAGCATCCCCTCAGCTTATGTTTAAGCCTCCATATCATTTACTGTAACTGTACCTACCCGGCTGTAGGCGGCCTGGTCCACGTTACAAACGGCTGCTTTTTCCTCCGCTGGAGTCAAACAGAAGAAGAAACAAACTGCATCCTCAAAGACTAAAACTTAAGTCAAACTAGAATAAAATAAAACCTAATGTTTGGAGCTAAAATAAAAGGTAAAAGCGTGACCAGGCTTTGCTTTCACACCACAGCAGGGTTGGTAGCTGCTGACGTTGGTGCTTAAAGTGGACATCACACGTTAGTCTGCATGACACATCTGTATTTTCAGCTTTGTTGTCTCTGTGTCATTACACGATTTCTATTTAATGTTGTTGCCGACCGATTTCTAAACCACATTGTTGTGATTTGGGGCTTTTCAATGTGTTTTTACATCCTTGAAGTAGGCTAGTGTTTAAATTAATGTCACTAAGATATGAAAATCAACTTAAAACTTGCTTAATTTGTGTATTCCACCACTGAAGTTGCTTTATATGTAAATGCAGATAAAACAGTAGATTCATTTAAGAAGTGTCAGGTGCATTATGCACTTAAAAATCACATGTGTCAGGATTTTTTAGATGTTTTCTTAAACTTAACAAATCAAATCAAAAGACAAAAAACAACAGCGGCTCTCAATTTCAATGCCCAAGTTTTTGTCAACAGCTCACAAATGTATATTTTTAAGAAAAAAAAGGCTAAGCAACTTTGTAAAACAGCAAGTTTCTTTATTTTTTCCTCAAACCAGAGGGATTTAATAGAGACTATTATTAGTAATGGATTAATCGTCATTTGGTGGTGTGTGATAAATCAAAACTACAGTGTGTGTGTTCATGGTAATGAAGGAACATGTCTTTCAATGCAACAAAGTGACTCATCAGTGTGTTTTTTAATAGATATATCAGATAAATCAGGCTTTGGATGCACAAGCAGCATTTGTTAGGATCATTTTGTTATTTATGAGGTCTTTTTATGGGATAAACTGACTGTAGGAACATCACAAGTTTATCTTTAATGTAGCTTGTCACGTCTCATCCCAATATCCCAATATTTTGCAGTGACATAAACCCGGTCAGGAGGAGGGAGAGGATCTTACTGGAAAACCACAGAATTTGTAACTTGCTCCTCGGAGGCTGAAGTAATTTCCCTACTGGCAGCGAAATTAAGCTTCTGAGTCTGCGCAGAGAGGCTCGACCAGCGGTGGGCTGGGGGAAGAAATGAGTTCAACAAGGGGTGACTAGGCATTTAAACATAGATATAATTATTAAGTGGTATAATTTTCCGCTTATGTGTTATCACTATTATGTTCTAAGATACCTTATTATCATCCATTGCGATAATTTTCTTATTTTATTCAACTGTGGGTCGTAACAGTTAAATATTTAGTTTTGTCCCCCCCCCGGGCCGCGGCGCAGTGGTTCGTTCCAACCGTTGTCAGCTCGTGCCAGCCTCCTCTTGACAGAGCTCTTCTTAAAATGAAGCTAGCGATCCGGCGGCACCTGCGGAGGAGAAGGAGAAGGGACTGACATGTAGAGCTGGCATCTACTCTCCCAGCCGTTCAAAGGACGCCTTTTTTATTTACATCCACACACGCAGAGGGCCTTCATGAAGAGGCCAAAGCTGTCAGCAGTATTATTATGTCGGAGGGAGCAGCCGCAGCCCGGCGCTTGCTGTTCACTGTTCGTCTATTTATTCCAGTCTGAAGCAGGGATTCAGATACCACACTTCCACTTAGATAGATAGATTAGTTTATGTAACCTTCTTTTTGTTTTTTTTTTAAAACAAAACAAAAAAACGTCGACGTGGTTTTGTTCGTCTTCAACCGTTCGCGTTTTATAAGCTTTTTTTTAAAATTCCTTTTTTTCTTCGTGGAGGGAGACTGTCAGGTTAAAGCCACACACAAAAAGCCATGTACAACACGGTTTGGACGACGGAGAAAGCCGGTGAGGAAGGAGACTGGAGGGACGTGATGATGCCCTACTCCACAGAGCTCATATTCTACCTGGAGATGGACCAACCGCCAGGTAAGAGGGCTCGTGACAGCAGGAGCAGGTATCAGACATGGAGGAGGTGTAACGGTTGGTTTGGTGTCTGTTGAAATTGGTGGAAAGTTTTCGAGGCGCACATCCTGCCGCTCCGCGCCGCGTCGCGTCGCTCCCCAGCGGCAAGAGCGGCGGCGGCGGACCCTCACCGCGTTCCCGTCGCTTTCTCAGGGGATTTCACGTGCTTCTACACAGAAACGGTGATATTTTTTAAATCTGGAAGTGCATCATCATCATCATCATCCCCACAAGTCCGACATTAGCCTGAAACCGTAACCTTATTAGCCCCGTCTGATCCCCTTTGCGGTATGCGATGCGGGCAACTTGAGGTGAAATAAAACCGACATGCGACCTTTGTCTTTAAGTTTAATCATAAAACCGGTTTCTCACGCAAATGACAACGCTTGAAACACGTTAAACTCTTCGTTTCTTGCTCTCCGGTGCACTGGTTTTTCAGCAGAAAAGCTCCTCTGGACATTTATTTCCTGATTTATGCTTTGACTCTGGAGCTGCAGCTACACAGAAACTCAGTCTGGAGGCGGAAAACGCTCATATGTTGTCTGTGCATGGAAGCAACTGAGATGCTTAATGGTTTATAAGCATATTTTGTGATTATAATAAATATGGCAGACATAGCAGCTGAAAATAATGTGCAAAAACCTCCGACGCAGCTGTAAACCTGCAACTAATGTCTGAGCCTCCGTGCACTTTCACTTTAAAATGCAGGTTTTTTAAAATGAAACAGTCCCGGTCGGATCATCCCGACATCAGCTCTGCCCGGTGCCGACAACGGGAAGAGAGAGGAGGGGGTGGTGGTGGGAGGTGGAGGAGGGGGGGATGGATGGGACACAAAGAGCAGAGCTGGACCCGGAATAGTGAAAGAAAACTGGAATAAAAGGTTTGGAGCATTTCATAATCATAACATCCTTCACTGACACGCATCCGTGAGTCTTTGTGACCCTCTCTGGCCGACTGTCACCCGGGATTGAATACGTTTCATTCATTCGTTCATTCATTCATTCATTCCTCGGCAATTGTGCCAGTGTCATTTGACTCCCACCCCCCCCTTTCTCTCCCCTCGGTGCGCTGAATGGATCATGGCGCAGATGTGGGACGTTGTGTTGTTTCCAGGAGGCGCTGTTGAATGCACTTTGCCCGGTAGCTCTGTCCCTTTTTCCCCCCTCCCCATTTATCTATTGAGACATACTGTATATATGTATATTCTGCTGGAAGCATTAAGTGCAGTATTATGTCTGATGCAAAAGAAATCGCTTTAGGTTAAGATGCGGATGCAGAGACAGGATTTCATCCTTTAGATCGTGTTGATTTTATCTGTATTACAGCTGTTTTTTCCTCCTTTCTGAGGAGAAGAAACCCATCGTTTTCAGCCACATCCTGAAGTGCAGTGTGGACTCTTTCATTTGAGGTGTATTGAAGTCTAAGTGAAGTGGACTGCTGCAATATATCCAGCCTCCTTCTGCTCATTTAAAGTTAACGCCTCCTTTTTTTTTTTTTTTTCCTCCTGGCTGAACGAGAGAGGAATTGATTATCTTTCTTTTCTTTCTCTCTCAGTCCGGCTTTTTCTCTCTCCATTAGAAAAGCATTGTGTCGGAGCTACAGTAGAGTGAATGGACAGTGTGCGCCTCAATGCATCAGGGATGTAAATGTTACACACTGGCTCTTTACTGGTGATTCACACACTTAACTGCCACTGAAGCCTGGCTTTATAGCATCCAAAGCCTCTCATTCATTACCATGCATTGTGTCATGGCTGTAACCGAAAAGTAGGAGTGATTAAAAAAACTCAGCCTTTGTGTTCAGTCCATGCAGTGAATAATACAGCCAGTGAAGACAGATATGCACAAAAGGATGCATTTTGTTAAAATCAGGTTGATTCAAGCTTCTTGACAATGCAGAGGCACTTTTTTTCCTCCTTTCCTATCATGGGGTTTTTTTGGCAGTGTGCACGTCTCACCTCTGTTTCCCAAAATGGGTTCATCCTGTCATCAATCACACCAGCCGAACCTCTTTGCATCTTTTTGTTTCGCACAGAATTAACCGACTGTCAGCGCGTCTTTGTCTCAACCGAACGCAAGAGTGTATGTTTGTCTTTGTCTCGACATGCCTGACATGTTGGAGCTGCAGGGTCGACAGAAAGAGGCAAACAAAAGGGAATTTTTTTGGGAGAAATGACGGAGGGAAGGAGGGAGGATGAGGAAAGGGTTAAGGACAGAAGTGGAGAGATGTCGGGAAGGAGAAGGAGGACGAGCGTCCCGCAGATGTTCATTAGAATATTTATTACACTGGAATTGAAATGTGAAAGCCTTAGTGACAGTTAGAGTGTGTGTGTGTGTGTGTGTGTGTTTTGCCTTTGTGTGCAGGGTTATTAGCACAGGTGGAGTGCCACTGCCCCCCCACTGCCTGCCTGCTTCTCAGGTGCATGTATCTGGATGTGGGGTCAGTGTTGAGTTGTCTTTTAATAGAGAATAAGACATTTTATGTATGTTGTCTGCATGTATGTTTGTTGTAGCTCATTTATAGCAAATCCTACGTGCTGCAGCATGAAAATCAAACTGCACAAGCTTAAAACTTGCCTTTTCTTATCGTTCATCAGGATCCATGGTCAGTTTTTAGGTGGTGATGTGTTATAAAGTTCTGATGTCCAAGTTAAGTCTCTAGATTTACTACTGATTTAAATAAATATAGTAAGTATGCATATAAATATAAAGGCTAAAAGATGCTAATCGACCACACAGACCTGGTGCTGTGATGAAGTGTGTGACAGCAGCTGATCGGGTCTGTAGCATCACATCACTGGAGGAAGCAGAGCTGTCAGCCTCTTGACATACAGAGCAGGATCATCTGCAGGGTTTAACTGATGTTTGGCCTTTAAGAGATGAGACATTTGCTCTTCATCATAATCTGAGCATTGATAAGACATCAGACGGTTTATAGATAAAGACAAAAGTGACTAAGAGTTGTAGAAAATGTGCACTAAAGTTAATTTCTGATCTTGTAAAGAGCAGTTTGAGAAGAAGGATCCTGTATCAGTGCTCATTTTCCACCTTTTTTCTTTGACGCTTTTTGACCATAACACATCCATAGAGTCCTCTGTTGTCATGGAGACGGCTCTATTGACAAAATGATTCAATTTAAGCCTCTTTTTTTTTTTTTAATCAATAAATCAGACGCATGTAGTTTCCTTACAAGATACAGAGGTTTCGTTTGAGGATTTGCTTCTTTTTATCAGACTGTAAGTCGTGTTTGAAAGACTGAAGTGACTGAAGTGAACTCTTACGGAGTGAATAAATAAGTGTGTCACACTCACACACACACACACACACACACACACTCAGCTGCCAGTCACACTGTGTTCAATAGAAGACGACCTGTTGATTTAGCGCTCGATGCTTCACTGCTGTGTGTGTGTTCGGTGTGTGTGTGTGGTGTCCCAGAGGGAATGGATATACCACGGGGTAACTCCACCTCCCTCCTTTCTTTCTTTCTTCCTTTCTTTCTTTCTTTCTCTCGTGCAGTCCGCCCCCCCTCTTCCTCGCCGCCTCCTGATTGGCTGAGGGGGCGGGCCTCCGTGCAGGGATTAGTTAGCGCAGCGTCTGTCTTTTAGGATCAGCCTCACTCGCTCTGCTCTTCAGTCTGAAGGAGTTGAGAGCAGGAGGAGGAGGTGGTGGCGGAGGAGGAGGAAGAGGAGGAGGAGAGAGAGAGAGAGAGCGAGCGAAACAGAGAGAGGGAGAGTGAATGAGAGAAGGAGGGAGGAGGGAAACAGCTGATAGACGAGTGGCAGAATGCAGCTAACAGAGAATGCGATGGTCGAGGACGGTAAGAGACTCAATGGGACAGTTTTTGTTCTTTTTGTGTATTTTTTTTCTTATTTATCTCTTTTTTTTAATTTATTTTACATCTCAGTTACCAAACTCACTCTTTTATTTCCCAGTTTGGTCCTTTTTATATCCATTTTTACTTATTTGACACTTTTTTCAACTTTTCCATGTTGTCTTTTTGACTCAACCTACAGCTTTTAGTGTGTATAAGATGATATATGTGTGTGTTTAGGTGCATTTGTTGGGATGTTTTCCTCTGTTGGTCAGGCTGCTTTGTTCTCTGTAACTTTGTGAATTAGTGCTGCAACAATCAGTGTGTAGAGTCAGAAAGTATCTGGATTCAGTTCTGTTTTGTGTGTTTTCATTTATGTGTTTTTAGCTTTTACATTGTTGCTCAGGAAAATGGAAAATTCAAATTTAAATGTTTGTAAATGTCTGACGTGTTAAACACTACATTTTTATGGTTTTAGCTGCAGCCTCAGTGTTGCAACAATCAGAACTGAAGTGCAGTCAAACATCTCCGTGTGTTTGAAGTGTGTGTGTGTGCATGCTTTCACAGCTGTGACGCTGAAACACACCCACGTACCGTCGATGCTCGCCCGCTCACACACACACACACACACACACCACCTGCAGCTCCTCACTTTGTCCAGATGTGAAGTTGTAGAAATCAAACAGATTGAGAGGCAGATGTCTTTAGGACAGTAAATCTGTGCAGGTCAGGCATTCAGGTTGCTTCTGCAGTAAAGATCTTTGTCTTCTGCTGCTGCATGGAAATTAAACGCTGTCACTGATCAGCTGTGTGCACACTTGTGATTTTTAAAGCTTTATTTTTTTTTTAATCCAAAGGACGACGGAGGCTTATGTGTGTTTGTCATGTGTGTCTGTCAGTTCGTGCTGACAGTCATTGTTCAGGAGAGCTTCGGGTTTCTGCCTGCATGTGTGATGACAAGTGATATTGCTGGCTGTGTGTGTGTGTGTATGAGAGTGTGTGTGTGTGTGAGGCTGAGCGCTGCTCCTTTGTCTGCTGCGGGGGAGGGGGAGGAAGGAGGAGAGGGAGGCTGAGCTGACGGTCGCCTTTGTTCGTCGTCCCTCTTGCTTTCTCCCAGTGACAGATATTTTTTATTTACAGTTTAAATCAACGCAGCCCTGGAATCTGAATATTTTTCATGCCGTATGACATTTTGTGTGTCCGTGCTCTGCAGTGGGACGGTTGTCATCAGTGAGTTTGACTTGTTTTGTGCAGGACGGATGTTTAAAAAGAGCAGACTTATCGGAGGTATTGATCAGTGTGTCAGAGGCTCCGGAGCTGCTGCAGAAGTCACACACACACACACACACACACACACACGCACACACACATGATTTCATGCTTTAAGTTTCCAGTGGAGCTTTGCAACAAAGGACTTGGTGTGTGTTTGTTTGTGTGTGTGATGGTCATGTTCATTGTCCTGTTGTTTGTCACAGTTCTGCAAAAAGTCACAAACTGATGGTAGTTTTTTTTTCTTTTTTTATTTGCAATTACAAACAAAATATCAGTTTATCAGCTAAAATTAACATTTTTTAACCTGATTTAATCTCATAGCTGTGTGGATTTTTGTCATTTTTTATAATCTTTTATTTATTTATATAATTAAACTATGTATTTCTGTATTTTTTTCGTAGTTTTGCTCAAAAAACTTCAGCAAATTTAAGATTATTTAACATTTTTTTACAGACTAGTTGTCTAAATCAACAGGAGATTTGATCATCTGTTGGTGAAGATGATAGTTGAAGCCTTTGTGACCCACCTATTGTCCTTTTTATGACACTGTCCTTTGTGTGGTCGACGTTCCTACACACAAAGAAACAACATGCAAACACAACCTCACACACACTCACACACACACACACACTTAATGTCCAGTGCATTTTAGCAGTTTGAAAACATTTTTGTTTACATTATGACTTTTTTTGTCATGCTTTTCTGATTTTTTTTTTTTTCTCAAGTCATGCAAAAGTTTGTGTTTTTTTACTCTGACTTCCCTTGGAAGTGCATTTGAGTGTGAGTGTGTGTGAGTGTGTGTGTGAGTGTGTAAAGTGCTGACAGAGGGGAACAGTGCAGCTGCAGAATGACAGTTTTGGCTGCAGTAACAGACTGCCGAGGTGACGTGAAAGAGGGGAGGAAAGGAAAGCAGAGAGAGGAAAAAGTGAGAGGAACTGCAGGGTCGAAGGAGAACAACTGTGTAACGACATGAACTGAACTGAAGCTCACCTGCTCAGTGTGTGCTTCTGTGTGTTTCTGTGTGTGTATCTGATATTTTTTATTAGTGGTGCAACCGTCTTTGATGAGGTTTTCTCTGCATAAAGTGAAAATGTGATCAGAGTGTTTAAACCAGGTGTCACTTCCTGTTAAACACTGTGGTGTTTTAAAATTGCAGTGATAGTCAGGTAACCAATCAGGGGCCTTTGTGGGGCCCTGACCTTCACAGCTGAGGTCCTTTGTGTGGATTTAAATGTTTCAAATGGCTCTAAAAACATTCTTAGTTGTTCTATAACAGTTCCAAGATTACACTCTTCACATCTGTTTTTGGTGCCCCCTAGTGGCCGTGAGGCCTTAAGCAGTATTTGAGTTGAACAGAAACTGTGCAAACAATTGTTGCACAATCTGCTGCGTGTGAAGCTTCAGCTCGTTAACTTTTCCATCGTTCATGTTAACGATATTTACTCAGGAAGTTTTTTGGGCATGTCAGATTGTGTTTTTGCTGCCCCCAAGTGGCTGAAAAGGGATCTTTTTTTATGCAGTTGTGAAATGCTGACAAAGAAAACGTGACTGTGAGGCGTTTGAGTGCTCGGTGTTTTGTTCACACAGCAGCTGTGATTGAAGTGACACATTAACTTTCATTGACACAGTGAATAATGACAACACTGCTGCACACACACGCAGGAATCATATTGGATATCATTTCTTCAGCCTTGTTCGGCTCCTTCGGAGCGCTGTGGGAATTCCCCCTGTCTGTTTCTGTCATCCGTGTGTGCGTGTCATCCGGTAATTTGCGAGGCCAGAATGTTCCGGGACGCTCCAGCCGCCGTGCAGCCGGAGAACGTTTTTCTCCGGTGGCATTTCAGGCTACTCTCATCAGTGTACTTTCCCCTTTTTGCAGAACGCCTTCCACATTAGTCCTCTGTGTGTGTGTGTGTGTGTGTGTGTGCATATGTGTGTGTGTGTGTGTGTGTGTGTGTGTTTCTGTGGGTGTGCGTGCGTAAACTGATTTGTGATGTAGGAGCTCTCCAGTAATTACACTGCTGTTCCTTAAACTGTATCCAGATGTGCCTGCAGACTTGTAAACTCTGGTCTGCTCCAAATGTGTGTGTGTGCGATTGTGTGTGTTTGTGTGCGATAGTGTGTGTTTGTGTGTGTGTATTTTGGTATTGTGGGTCACATTCAGGCTAGCTCTGTTTGGCACACAGCATGGCAGCAAACACAAGAGCTTTTTGTTTGTTAGCCTGTAGCGTTCCCTCCGGCTGCATTTACCTTGAGATTTAAAGACGCTGCTGCTGCTGTTTATGGTTCCAACTTAAAGGTGCAGTTTTTTAATCACAGAGAACAACAAAACTTTAACAAAAGATTAATTTAAATGCAAAACTAGCAGCCGTGCAAGAACTTTACATAACTCTAATAAAGTCTAAATGTCAAAAAATGATAATTTTTCTAATTTTATTGTGAAATTACTTGTTAAGTTAATTAATAAGCAAATTTGAGCAAAACAAAGTGAATCTCTGGTTATGTTACAACAATAAATATAAATAATTGACAAACAGAGTTGTGATATTTGGAGAAAAAACAGGAAATGCAGACTGTTTATTGTTAAGTGAAACCAGAAAAAAACCTGAGCTAGTTTGGTTATTTTGAAAATAAAGGATATTAAGACATTTAATCTCACTTTCAGTCAGACGTTTGTTCCAAACCTCCAACATTATCTGCTGTTAAAACAGCTACAGAATATGAACAGGAAGTTTCCCTGCAGCGCCCGAGTGGGAGGACGAGTTCAGGAACAGGAGCAACTTAATGAAAACAGGAGCGCTGGCAGGTGTAACAAACTTCCACATCCTTCCACAGGAAGTCTCTCCCAGGCAGCCCATAACTTTCACTCTGCTCCGTGTGTGTGTGTGCATGTGTGTGTGTGGTTTATGACACAGAATAATTACTGTGATGATGTATGAGCTGTGTTTGTCATGCCACTGTTTGCCTGTGTGATTAATAACCGTACGGTCACCAACTGCACCGCTGCTGCAGATATAAATACAGCTCCTGTGTCACAATTTGCATATGAAGTATGCACGTTTGGAAGAGGACGGGAAAACTTCTCAGGCTTTTTTTAATTATTTGTGTATGTGGTCGAAAACTTCAGGGGGAGTTTTTAAATGTGAAGTCATGGATGGATGGTTGACCTTTGCTGCAGGAATTTTGCAAACACAAAGAAATGACGTGGAGTCGTGTGTGAACCTGCAGTAACAAATCGTCTTCCTCTCTCCTCCAGCTCTTCCACCGAAGCCGGCGAAGCCCCAGCAGCCCTCCACAGGTGGGATGGGAGGGGGCAGCAGCAACGGCGCCAAGGATGGAGGAGCAGGAGGCTCACTGCAGGAGGCGGAGTGGTACTGGGGAGACATATCCAGGTAACACACACACTCACACACTCTGTCTTAAGGTGGTTTACCTGATGCATCAACCCAACTGCTATAACAGGCTGTTTATATCTCATGACAGATCCCTTAAAAAAATCAAGTCTCAGCTGAAAATGTTGATATATTGCTTTTAGCTCTCACTAATACAAAAACCTGTATCATTACTGTCAGCTGGACTCTACTTAGAATAGTATTGAGTCACTTTGGTGCATATAAGGGTTCAAATGGGAGAGAAATCTGGTCCCCAAAGCATCAAAACTGTATTTTTGTTTTGTGATATTAAAGTTGTGACTTAAGTATTTTAGGGAATGACCTTTTGATTGTCAGCAGTTAGCAGAAAGGGTTAGGGTTAGGGTTAACGTTTGTGCTGGTTTTATAACTGTAAAACATAGCTCCATGTTTGTGTTTTTCACTCTGAGTTGTTGAAACTCGTGCAGCTTTAAAAAAAAACCCTCCATGATTTTTGTTTGAGCCCTCAAATGATTGAAATCAGTTGCCTTGGAGTCGAGTTTCACCACATGTGAAGCAGAAAAAAACAGAGCAGCTTCTCAGAAACACTCTGTTTTTTGTTTTTTTTTGTTTTTAGAGTAAATCTGTAAAAGTGACGAGTCGGAGTCATTAAGGTCTTAGTCACTGCTTTACCTTGGTAAGTGCAGGTTAGCTCGCGGCCGCAATCCACACACACTGAGATGACAACCACACCTACAGAGCAGACAGCCAGTCTGTCATCCGCAGCAGCCCGTCCACTCCCTGACGGACTGTTTACTCTGAGGTGTGCGGCTGTGGGGAAAGTCCTCACGCGCTGCCACTGGAAATTGAAGGCAGACTTTTTTTTTTAAATGAACACCATCTGTGCACAGATCACTCCACCAACTCAAACACTCTCTCCTCTCTCTCTTTCTGTGTTTGGTTTGGTGTTCAGGGAGGAGGTGAACGATAAGCTCAGAGACATGCCTGATGGGACCTTCCTGGTGCGAGACGCCTCCACCAAGATGCAGGGCGACTACACACTCACACTGAGGTAAGAGTGTGTGTTTTTAAACCACGGATGGGTTTACGGGGGCTGCTGGAAGGAGTGGTGGATTACTTTTCCTCCACTTTCATGCAGCCATCCCTCTGGTTAACTACAAATCGAGGGAAATCATGCGTTAATAAGCATTTTGCCGACGCAGCATCCTGGTAAATTGGCACAAATCGCCCTCTGCCTCCGAGTTAAAGTGCTTGAATGGGAATTGAGCCCTGAAGGAGAAGCTATTAAAGTGTGAATATTAAAGAGCATTTCTGTTTTTTCAGTGCATTTCTAACATTCCTCACTGTAAAGGTTCAAATGTGGTTTAGAAGTGTTCGTCATCTTGATCGTGGTCCTTTTTTTTCTTTATGTTTTCAGGAAGGGCGGCAACAACAAGCTGATAAAGATCTACCATCGGGACGGGAAGTACGGCTTCTCCGACCCCCTGACGTTCAGCTCCGTGGTGGAGCTCATCTGCCACTACAGACACGAGTCTCTGGCTCAGTACAACACCAAGCTGGACGTCAAGCTCATGTACCCCATCTCCCGCTTCCAGCAGGTCTGTGCACAACAAACACACCACACAATTATCATTTTTATTGAAGGAAATTTATGGATCTGTACAACCTGGGCTTTACTTTAAACTTAGCTGTGGTCCAACATCTCTGTAGAAAACCAAAGACACACCTGTTGATTGTAAACAGCAGACTTTAGAGGTCTGAAGCCACAAAAGTTTGGCTCTTCTGCCTTTAAGATGAAGCACTCAAAGATATTTTAGACGTCAGTGTTTCCACCTGTGTGGCAGCAGGTTGTGGCCTTCAGTTTGCTCCATTTAAAACACCTTTTGACTGGTTTCCTCTTTACTGCTCCCCCACCTCCCCCACCTCCTCCTCCATACGGGGTGACTCCTGCTGGGTGTTTCCGCTCCAAACTGCAGTGGCAGCAGGATCTCTGCTCGCTGAAAAATAGCCCTCATCTTTGGTGTCAAAGGCCCGCTGTTGCATTTATTCCCTCTCTCCCTCACTCCACTCGTTCGCCGGGCAAGTCATTACTCTTAAAGATGGCACTGTCTCCAAGTGTGTGCACCTTTGTCATACACCCAGGGCATTGTGGGTGGTTTGTTATCGAGCGAGTTCAAGAGTCACCCTCAGTAAGCAGAATCCGGGGTGAAGGGAGCAAACATGCATGTGTTTCATTAGAAAACAGCTTTCCTTTCTTTAATGTCTCACGCTGACATGCAGCCTTTCCCCTCCTCCTCCTCAGCCTGAGTTTCTTTGCACTCTTCGCTCTGTAATCTTTGTATCTCCTCCTCCTCCTCGATCCCTCAGGACCAGCTGGTGAAGGAGGATAATATAGATGCTGTGGGGAAGAAGCTGCAGGAGTACCACAATCAGTACCAGGAGAAGAGCAAAGAGTACGACAGACTGTACGAAGAATACACCAAGACGTCACAGGTGCTCCTCTACCTTTGTGTACCTGGTGTTTTGTTGTTGTCATCATTGTTGTCACGATGATAACAGGCCGTTTCCACACACTCACCTCCTCCTCTCGCCTCCCTCAGGAGATCCAGATGAAGCGGACGGCCATCGAAGCCTTCAACGAGACCATAAAGATCTTCGAGGAGCAGTGTCACACGCAGGAGCGCTACAGCAAGGACTACATCGAACGCTTTCGCCGCGAAGGCAACGACAAGGAGATCGAGCGGATCATGATGAACTACGAGAAGCTCAAGTCTCGGCTCGGGGAGATCCACGACAGCAAGGTGCGGCTGGAGCAGGACCTGAAGACGCAAGCCATGGACAACCGGGAGACGGACAAGAAGATGAACAGCCTGAAGCCCGACCTCATACAGCTCCGCAAGATCAGGGACCAGTACCTAGTGTGAGTACAGAGGACGTTATTGAGTGTGAGCGCAGACGTCTTGTCAGGAGTCCAGGATGAAACACATGATCGTGTTTTTCCTGCTGTTAGAAAAGCCTGCAGTCCTGTCTGCCGGGTCAGGAGGGTGGCAGTTTGTTTCTGCCTTCTGTTCAGTATTAAAACTACAACAGCTGTTTTTCAGCTCCACTTCCCAGAAAATATTAGGGTTTGATTTGAGAAGCTGGTTAAAGTTCGCTGGAAATCTGTCGGTCTCATGTCAGTTTCAGTGTCAGGACATGTTTCTCCTGGGATCCTGTAAGTCCTGAACCTCTGATATGATGTGATACAGTCAGCTTTCATCTCACATGCTGCAGTAAATCATCCCGTCACACTGGAGACAGTTTGCTCTTACAGATGGACGGTCTCTGACTCAGAAACTCGTTTTGTCTCACCGAGATTTTCAAACAAGTCAAGCAGCTTCTCTGCAGTTTTGGTCTGTGAAGACATTAGTCGCAAGCTCTTTAATTTGATTTCTGTTCACTCTCATGCTTGTTCATTTCACCATAAACTGTGTTTAAAAAGTGAAAGAAGCCTTTAAAGTGATTCCTGGTAGTAGTCATGGTTCTCTTTCTGTGTCTCTAGCTGGCTCAATCACAAAGGAGTTCGTCAGAAACGAATTAACGACTGGCTGGGAATCAAGAACGACAACACTGACGAGTGAGTCTCAACTTCTGAGTTTTCCTCCCTCTGCTCTGCCAAGCCTGTGGCTTCAAAAATCAAGTTAACGCTGTAACCAAAACATGTCTGCGTGCACAGAGCGAGGGTTGTTAATTTGATCTGTCCTTCTTTTTTTTTTTTCAAAATACTGAGAATACGAAGCTTTTTCCTGTGCGATTATGTCCAACACGTATCTCTTGTGTAACTGTGTGTGTGTGGGTGCAGAGGCTACTTTGTGAGTGAGGAGGATGAGAACTTGCCTCACTACGACGAAAAGAGCTGGTTTGTCGGCGACCTGAACAGGACGCAGGCGGAGGAGCTGCTCCACGGGAAGCCGGACGGAGCGTTTCTCATCCGAGAGAGCAGCAAAAAGGGCTGCTACGCCTGCTCCGTGGTGTGAGTACAAACAAGACGAGCGTCTGAAACCTCAATTTATCTCACACAGAGGAGTGTAAAGGTCACGGATGAGAAAAGAAAAGAAAGAAAAGATGAAATTTTGAGATAAAGTTGAAATGAACAAGTTTTTTTTCATCATGCACTTTAAAAGTGCAACTTTATCTCGACTTTATCTCAAAATTTTGACTCTTTTCTCAAAGTGCATTAAAAAAAATCTCTTTTCTTTTGGATTTCTTAATCTTATCCATGACCCTGATTCTCTTCAGTAATCTCTTCAATAACCTTTTTTTTTTAAAACACCGTTGTATTACTCCGTAGAAACCTTGAGAGCTTGTCTGATTGAACTTTCTTTCTCCGTGTCCTCAGCGTCGAAGGCGAGGTGAAGCACTGCGTCATCTACAGCACGCCGCGAGGCTTCGGCTTCGCTGAGCCCTACAACCTGTACAGCAGCCTGAAGGACCTGGTGCTCCACTACCACCAGGCCTCCCTGGTGCAGCACAACGACTCGCTCAACGTGCGCCTCGCATACCCCGTCTACGCACAGATGCCCTCCGGACGCAGATGAACCCCACCCACCTGACGACACCCCCACATAGACAACAAACCAAGCCCCTCTCGGGGAAGGGAGTATGGGGAGAGGGAAGGAAGGAAGGAAAGAAGGAAGGAAGGAAGGAAGGAGGGAGGGGGGATTGGTTGAAATACAAAGCAACCCCAACACCAGACCCGATAACGGTAGAAACGAATTAAACACTTGCTGCAACACACACGTCAGCCACCTTGGAGTTATATATTTTTACAAGAACAATTTCGGAGGGCATTCTTTCTAAAGACTGCTTGATTTGCACAAGGAAGTTTTAAATGTTTGTGAATGTGAAAAAAAAACAAAACAAATAAGTGACTGAAGGAAGGAAGGAAAGGAAACGGAGTAGGAGACGTCAGAGTTTCAGGTTGACCCCGCTGCTACCTAAACTCCAGCTCAGACTTTTACCAGAAACTCAAAATCCACACGAATGACGACGAAGACGACAACAAAGCATTCCCATTTTAAATCCCCTTTTTTTGTTTTTTTGGTTTCATTTTCATCCCCCACCTCAGATGGTTATATTACGACCTTTTTTTTTTTGTTTGTTTGTTTCTGGAGTCGTTTTCATGTTCTAGATGTTTCCTTTTTTTTTGTTTACTTTGTTTGTGGTAAATGCAGGAGATGATGTCAAGTGTCTGTGCTCTGTCCCTCTCCGTACGAAAAAGCAAAAATAATGTAGCATAACGAGACAACGGACACTTTTTTTCATGAAGTGTTCCTCCATGTAGACTGCTGCTGAAGGGTTTGGGGGAGGGTGGGAGTTTGAGGGGGGGGCCCAGTGACACAAAACAGTTTGTAGTCTTGAAAGAAGGACAAAAGGCTTGCTTTTATACTAATTGTAGATGTTTGTTTTTTTAATTATTGCTTTGCTGTAACTTTTTGTTTGTTTTTTTTTGGTTAATTTGCCAATGTGTAAACGGCAGTGTCACAGATCAGAACCAGAGACCAAAGTTGGTGTGGAGAGGAAAGGGGGAGGGGAGGGCGAAGAGTCCGCTAATGTGTGTGTGTTTTCCTAGTCTTTTCCTTTTTTTCTCTCTTTTTTTTTGTGAATGGAGAAAGGAGTGAAGAAAAGCAAACGAATGGTGTGTTTGAGACCACACATAAAACCGAGTTTTGGGCCACGTGCTCGTGCACCAAAAAAAAAAAAAACAAAACCAAATGGTACGTAAACAGAAACGCCAGGACCTTTTCTGTAAATACAGATGGCCGAGGATGAAGCACTTAAACGAGTCCCATCTGTGACCTCAACACTCCGGATGTTCCTCCGTGATTCACTCCGCTGACTTTCTCTGTCGAGGAGGAAAAGTCACCACAAAAGCTGAAACGATTAAATGATCAATCAGCAATTGGCAACTTTAATGAATATATAATTATTCATTAATTAAAGACCAAACACTAGTTGGATGCAGGCCAAGTTTGCTACCTGTTTCCCAGCAGAAGCTCCATCTGCAGAGGTTTTCTGATGCCACACACGTCAGACAGAACTGTTTGCTCGCAGTGAAACAAATGTTTAAATCCAATATTTCCACAGACCGGGGCTGCTCCTCTCTGCTGGAGCGATCTGTGGAAATATTGGATTTTAAACACTTGCATCAGGACCACGATGTGACTGAATCATGGAACAACACACCCGAGTGCTGAGGCTGCAAAATGTCGCTACACTTAAAGCAGAACAAAAAAAGAAAAAAAAAGGGTCACAAATGGTCAATTTCACCAAAATCATCCTTTGGAAGGAAAGCGTGAGGGGAAAAAGTGTGTGACCATGCAACCTGAAACCCATTTTATGTGTGGTTTAAAAAGAGAGAGAGATCCGTGAATATATGCTAACGACTGTGGGTTGAAAAAGTGGGACTGCTTGTGTTTTTCAGAAATAATAAGCTTTGATTAAATGTTTTTATGAGTGACACACACGGAGCAGGTAGACCGAGGCGATGTCCCGAGCTGAAGACACAGGCTTTAGAAGATAATAAAAACTTAAAACTTGAAAGAACGTGCAATCTAGCGTTGTGTAGTTCAGCAGTCAAGCAGAGAGAGTGAGATGCACTAAAAGGTCCGAGAGATAATCAAAGTGCACAGTGAAGCTTTTGGAGTGAAATTCAGTTCTGTTTGTTTGTTCGTTTGTTTGTTTGTTTGTCAGATTGCTTCATTTCCCTTTTTTATTTGTTTTTTTTGCAACTCAGAACTTTTGGACAATTTGCTTGACTTTTTAACCAGTGGAAGCATCACACAATAAAAAAGGTCTCAAAAACTGAAGAGAAAAACAACAACAAGGTTTCATTCTATTATTCCTATTCTGATTGGCTGTTGTCTAAATGATTCCGGTCAGTCATTGGCTGTCCTTTAACAGACATTTGTGAGCTGTTTCTCTGTGAGACAGTCGGCTCAACGCTGAGCATCCGAAGCTATTTTAAGGTCATAATGAAACATGAAGGTCCGCGGCGTTGGGAGGAACCGCGGTTCATTGAAAACAAAGGCGTCCACCAAAAAGTTCTTCAAAGACGACGCTGGTTAGAAAGTCAGACGCAACCCTCCCCCACTTTCCCCGTCGTCATTGGTGTTTTTTACCGTTTGATATGCCTGCGTCAGTGTGTATGGGCCACAAAACGCACACACACATATGCACACGTACACACACACAGGTACGTCTGAAGGAGTGTATCAGGTTGTAGGAGGAGGGTGCTCGTTCGAGAGGCTGCAGAGGAGTCGTTGTGCATGAATGATACAACGTTGGTTGTACCCACCATGTGTTTATCTAAACCCCCGTCTCAACGTCCTCCACGACACCTCACAGTGTAGTTTCCGTCATCTGCCCCCCTCACATGCCCCCCCCAGCTTTGACAGAGTCCGTTCACACACAAGGTACACGAGTCTGGGGAGGTGAGGTTCATGGAGCAGAAAGCCACCGATAGTCGTCAGCCTCCCTTCATGTTCTCCGTTTGAGACCAAATCAGTTCAGCAGCAGCTTTTAATCCAGTTTGGCCTGTTTTTCTGATCGCTGTTCACTCATGTTTGCTTTGGCTTTCGAAATTTGAGAATTTGACTAAAGAGTAACAGTTTGTTTTCATCAGTTTGGTTTTTACGAATAGTCCGGAGAAGGCGAAACAAAATTATGTTATAAAGTTTCATCCAGACCTGCAGGAGATGCAAAACTGTAAAATTTATGGATGAAAATTGATCTAACTTTTGGAATAAAATATATTGGCAAAGGGATAAAGACGATGTTTAAATAGTGCTAACTAAAAGATTTCCATCTCAGTATAAAAATGATTTGGTGTTTTTATCTAAAATGAATTGTTCCAAAAAGTAGGCGGGTCGAAGGATGAAGTAGTGACCTGTGACCTCTGAGTCTTTTGTCCAACAGCTTTCATAACAAGACAATGTTGGAACAAACAAGCATTGCAAGTTCCTACAAAACATGAAGTGAACAAATAACGTGAAAAACAAGCTAACGTGTGTGAAGTAAATTGTGGATACGATCTGCAGCGTGTTGTTTAACGTATTTGACTGAACAGCAGCTGCAGTGAAAACGACCAAACTGGGTTCTGCTCGAAGCTGACTGAATCTCTACCATCCCAGCTGAGCTAAAAGCAGTTTGTGTGGAGGAAGAAATAGAGACGGTCTGAACACATTTGGACCAAACAGCTGCAGCACAGACACATGTTAGCTACGTCCTTTTTCAGGGGCTTCGCTTGAATTAAGTCAAGTACTGTGACACTATTCTGTCCCAACTGAGATGACGGTTTTTGGTCTTTTGTCTCAGTTTGGTTGACAAAAGACGTAAGTTTGATCTCTTAAGAGATAAAATGTCAGATTCCACTGTGCTGAATTCTCGACAAAAGTGTTCCCATTCGTTGTAGACGTCTTTAAGGTCATCAGCCTCTGAATTTGGACGCAGCCTCTTTGTGTCGTGGACCTGTTGGAGTCCACCTGTGATGACGGTCTCAGTTCTTCCTCATGGACTATCAGGGGACAGCAAGGCGGGGTTTGTCGATAGAATCTTGAATGTACATAAAGGATCATTTCGGGTCCAAAACTGTTTTTTTTTTTCCTTCGTCTTTTTAAAGCACCGCAGTCATCACGGAAACAAGATGACCCAAAACTCTCAAGGTGCTATCGGAAATGCAGGCCCGTTCCATTTGGCAGACTTTTACCGTTTCCGGTCATCAACCCTCAGGTGTTTCAAGTTTACCGTAAAAAAAACTACCACACAACAAAACCAGCGATTTTAAAAAACGAATCAGGGTTTTTTTCTGCATCGATTCTTAAATCACTCTCAGCCGATTAAGCTAGATCCCCACGACTTTGACTTCTGTAGTGTTTCACTTCAAGAGGCTTGTCCCTCATGGCTTCCTGTAGCTTAGACACAGCGTCATCACTAGAAGGATGTCATAGTCTTTTCCTCCCTCCATCACAACACACACTAAAGTTTTCTTTTTTTAAAAAAAAATTTTTTTTAATAGCTGAATTTTGTTTTCCAAATAGGGAACTCAAAAAATCCCTGACTCTATTACTTGAACTATATTGCATTGCTCACTGTTGAATGTCTTTGTATGAAAAATATACATTTATTAAAGAAAAAAACAAACAAAAAACAAAGAGTTCCCTTTTGTTTTATGGTGAGCAGGGCCGAGTTTTTAGAGTTTTATGACAGATGTACAGTATTCGTTACAGGCAAACGTAGAGCTACTTTAGGAGGGAAGGAGGCGTCTTTTGAAACTTTTCTCAGAGATACGTTCGGATCTTTTCCTTCACACAGGGCTTGTCTGAAATTGCACACATTATCATCTACGAGAGACTTGTGTTAATATTTACCTGTGATGTCTGCATATGCATCATGAGTCACATTTACAGAGATGTCGTATCTATCATATATATAAAGCTTAAAGATATTACAGTTTGAAGGGTTGTTTTGAGTCGTGGTTGCTGTTTTTTTGACTGTTTTAATCCCCCCTAAAACATTTTAGACCAAAGATTTCAGTTCTTGTTAGTCCTTCGGTTGTTGATCATTGGAAAGGGATGTTTCAGTGATGTTTTTTTATCACAGCTCAGAAGATAAACCATGTTGTGTGAATGAGCGTCCCGTACAGTTAGAACTGTTGGTTGATCCGTTTCTTTGTTTTAAAAACGAGCTCATGCAGGTAGTTTTGTGGCATGTCAGGAAAAAATCCACGTTTAAAAAAACCCTTGTTCAATG
Organism: Acanthurus leucopareius; assembly: GCA_029814765.1. Taxonomy (NCBI): domain Eukaryota; kingdom Metazoa; phylum Chordata; class Actinopteri; order Acanthuriformes; family Acanthuridae; genus Acanthurus; species Acanthurus leucopareius. Next base: position 11,616,260 of record JAQMCX010000046.1, read on the forward strand.
ATGTCCCAGTGGTAAAATCAATCAGACTGAACTTGATCTGCACTCTTCAGTTTATGTGCTGTTGATATAAACTGACTTTTTTGTTGAGGATTTAAACAGAAGTTACCAAAAGTCCCAGAGTCACAGCTTTCTCACTCGTGCTACTTCGTATATTTGCACATGACGGCCGTAGCTGGAGTTTAGTTTGGCTTGTAATTCAAAACTTTTCTATTCCTGTGTTAAAAAAAAGTCCTGCAGAAATCCCAAGAGCAAACATTTTTTGTTTAGTTCTAAATTGAATCTCTTGTTTGCACATCATAATTTCTTGGTTTATGGACCTGTTGGTACTGATTTCAACCAATTTGAGTAGATTTAGCTTTTATCTCAGTGCAAATCTCATTCTGTCCATCTCATCCACCAAGTGGAAACGCTACAGGACATACGGAAGGTCAACAGGTACTAAAATACTGCTTTGTATGATGTCAGTTTAACATTTACAGACTTGAGGATTCTGCAGGACGATTTCCCATCATGTCTCACTCCACCTCAACATACAACATTCCCTTTTCTGTTAGCGAGGGGTTTTTTAGTGATGGAGGGGCGAATGTTTTCCCTCAGGTGCATTGACCCCCCCCCACAGTGCAGGTGTTCACGAATGGGCGGGGTTTCGCTCATAGTACTAAGAGGAGGTGGAAAGAGAAACAGATAAAAGAGAGTCAGTGGGACAAACCAAAATATCTGTCTTGTCACGTTTACTTTTACAGACTGTTTAGTCGAGTTTTCACTTTGGAAAACTCGACTTTAACTTCGAATAACTCCAGGAAACAGGTTTAGATTCACCTGTCAGAAAATAAAGGTACACTTTAGTTCAAACAAAGGTGCAGTTTCTGTAACATTAAGATACAATAAACTTGCTGTTACCTTTTTTTTCTGAGTGTTTGTACTCACCACCACCCCAGGACTGTTAAAAGAGCAACTGTCTGTTGTTCCTCTACTACTACTACTATTCTTACTGCAAATACTACTCACTCTCAAGCAGTTCTGCAAAGTTTTATTTGCAGCCAGGTTTGAATATGTTTGTGATTCTCACAGAGGAGTCGTGTTGTGTTCTTACCACTGCTTATCTGATCACAGTACCCAGCACAGCTTCGAGGAGTAACAGCTTCGTATATATATATGAAAATAAAGAACTTTTAAAAAAAAACACGCTAAAAAAAGATTTTAAAAAAAGTGTATATGACACCCACCTTTTTCCCCCGACCCCCTCCTTTGACCCCTTTTTGACATACGTACAGATCCAGCATGCATATTTGGTACTCTTGACTGTTGTTTTTTGTGTATAAAAGAAAAATGACTAAAAAAAAAAAAAGATGTCTTTGAAAAACAACTGTTATTTGTCTGTTTATGGTGTATTCAGATCTGAATTTAAAATATCAAATTTGACATCAATGCTTACAGCTGAAACAAGTTCCAGTCTATTTTGTGTCAGTTGTTTAATGCTAATAATACGACGTAACACTGAGAGAGACGACCGTTTCTTCAGAGTATCTATGTGTTGTGTTTGCAGAAATTAAGGAAACCTGGATTTAAATATTTAAGCCACTGATAATCTTCTGTTATTGAGAAGCCCTTTACAAACTTAGCTAAAAAAAACAATTATTTCGTACTTTAAGGTACGACAGGTGTCAAAACAGTTTGCAATTGGTCAGCAGCACAAATCTGTTTTTCATGTTCACCACAACTTTATCTCAGTAAAAAAAACCTACATGCAATATTTTTTATTTGGACAGTTTAATTCAAGGGCTTTAACAAAACCGTGAAAAAAGCCACAAACAAATACTTCCCCTCTTACAGCTGTTCAATAGTCAAACCCGGTCTCTTTCTCAGTGTTACTCTCTGCCAAACCTGCCACCGGCTTCTCTTGGTATTCTCTCTTCGGAATGGTTTCGGCCCGTCACGGTTCACTTTACTTTCTTGTATCGGTTGCAATAGTTTGTTGGTTGTAAATTCTCCATTTGTTTATGAGCTGAACTCTTGTACGTTTATCAGTGGAGCTCCACCATTCAGTTCTCTGCAGAATAAAGAGAATATTTTGTTCAAATACAAACATTTGAGTGTCTGTGTTTTATGTCCGTACAAAGTTTTAACACTACAAATGTAAAATACACGTCAGTATATCTAATATTTGTATCTACATGTCAGTTCATGGTTCCAAATGGCTGATATGTTCAGTGTAGAAGAAGTATCATGAAGCACTTTTGTATGTTCTGTTAAATTAGAGTAAAGAAATCATTAAAATAATTACTTTTAGCTCTAGTTTTACAAGTAATATTTGTGAACAGATTTGTATTTTTTATAGCCAGTTAAGACATTAAAAAAAATCAAATATTTAAGTAATGAAAGATAACATACATGTTAATCATCAGTAATATAATTAAAATTAGACCTTCATAGATACATTTGTCTTTATTAATTCAAGTGTATTTGCCTAAGTACAGAATGAGTAAGTAAAGGTAAAAGGAGTATTGATACTTTATGGTGATTTTTATGGAGAAACATTGTTTTTCCTGTTTTTAGATTCAGATTTTACATAAAATATAAGTCAATGACTGCATCAATAATGACAGCAGGCTACATTAATATTTTCAGCACTATGAGATTTAGATAATGTGGTAATAAAATATGAACTACACATTAATCACAATGTTCCACAATGTTTTCTTCATCTCATTCACACCTCATGAGCTCCTCAACCCTTCATCTAATGATGGTTTCGACTTTTAATCCACATCAGCCAACTAAAGAAAAAGGTTTTATGTAGAATTTAAAACGTCCTTTTTTTCCTTTTACATAACAGTCACATAAAAAAAATAAACTTTCCCTGGAAAACATGTTGAACACAGTGATTTGTGTGTGTGTTTGTGTGTGTATTTGTGTGTGTTTTATGTGTGTTGTTGAACCCGTCGGGTGAAATCAATAGTGTGTGAGCTTGAGTGATTCCTCCATAAATGATTCGTGCCCGCCGCATTAATCGGCCGTGTGCAGCCTTGAGAGTGGCCTCCTCCGCCAGCCTCCACTTATTAAAACACCATTTCTCCCAGCAAGAATCCACATCATTATTCGTCTCTCTGTAAACTTTCGTTCTGATGCCTCGTTTTGAAAATGGAGGCCGCGGCCCCTCCGTGGATCACAACACACAAACCTTGAAACACAGGGTGGGAAACCCCAAGGGAGCCAACTCTTAAAAGTACGGACTTGTATTTGATCTTCCTCTCCTTCTTCTCTCACTCACACACTTTGAATTACAAATTCCACTCAATTAATTTTACATTTTTGCTCCATTTCTCTTTTTTTGGGCGTGTTAATTAAAAACGGGGAGCCGGATTCAGAGCGGCTGTAATTAGATCTCTGCCAGACATTAAACAGAGCAGCGGGGCGTGAATAACCGCCGTTCAAATGTCCCTTTCTCTTTTTCTTTTTGACTGACGTGTGTGACATGTGCCAATCAAACCACAGCAGCACACGCACATACACACACAGACACACAACACTGTGGCTGTCAAATTATAATAAATGTTAAATATAAAAACAAATAGACCCTTTAAATGGCTGACATTTACCTCTGCTAACACACACACATAAACACACACGGTATAGTACAAAGTGTCACCTTCACTGGCTCAATGAAACTCACACACACACACGAACACACACATTTTGTTTCCATTTTTTACTTTTATAGATTCATGTATAGCTTTTAATGGCCTATCGATTGAAAATAATCAGTAAAGTCATTGCAAAGTTGTGTATTTGTGTAATAAAAGGATTTAAGTTTGATTCACTCGGGTTATGTATTTGCAAGAACAATACAAGTCCATTACTTGAGTGACGATGTGATATTTGCTTTGTATTTGGATACTATAAGCAAGGCGATATATTGCAATATTTTTTCCAAAATATAATAATAAAAAGTTCTCATTATAAAAAACACTCAATGTTATATGAATAAACAAATAAAGTTTATTTTATGTGTCAACTCTTGTATTTGTATTTAACAGTTTGTATTATATCCTTTATTATAGTACTACTTTTTGTGCAATCTGAACTATTGATAAAATATCAATAGTGTTCAAAGAATCAATACAGTATCATGTCGTGAAATATCACAATATTTTCATGATTGAATATTTTTTTTTAGAACCTCTACAATTCACGTTACATTTAGTCACGTTTGTTGACTTCCGTACTCACTCTCTGACTGGTTACTCCGGAAGTTACGGACAGGAGGCAAAATGAAGAAAGTGACAGATTTATCTGAGTTTGAACACTGACAGAGACGTTTGGGATGATGGGAAAAAAAACTAGAAAACATATAAAACAAAGTAATAGTTGTTTTTTTGGACTAAGACTACTACTTACTTCAATTAGTGGCCTTGAGTGCATTATGGGTATTTTGTTAGTAGTTAATCATTACTGATGTCTTGACATTTTAACACTGTGCAATACTTGGTGGAGGTTCAGATTATTACTTTTCATACTTAGTTAGATTTAAATAAGACATTGTAAACTAGTGAATAAATGCAGTAAAGAAAAGGTACAATGTGGCTTAAGATGGAAATACGATGTATATAACATACGATGTTTCTAAAAACTCATAAAACTCAGAATAAACATAAGTTACTTTCCATTACTGCATGTCTGTAATGTGTGTGTAATGTGAGCGTCCAGCTGTGGCGAGTCGGCCGGCAGCCACGTCCAGCTCGTCACGGTCACAAGCTCGGTCACGACCCCATGATGTCACGGTTTAAAGTGAGGGGTACCCCCGACGCGTGACGCACGTGGCTTTCAACCGACTCCAATGGAAACACTTACGCAGCAATACTCCACCCGACAAAGTTAGAGAGTGAAAAATCCCAAGAGAGGTGGAGTTCAGGGTGGAGAGGTGAGTCACAGAGAGACTTTGACTCTAATGGGACACTGATTCTTTAAAGTGAGGCCAAACGTCTGTATGAGTGTGTGTGGGGTCGAGTTCAGGTGGTCAGCGATGAACCAAGGAGGGAACGTTTGCTTTTAAAACAGACAGATTGAGTAATAAATTACCTTAATGTGCTTTTTTTTAAATTTTATGTTACTTGTTTTGGTTGTTTTAGCATATTAATATTTTTGACAAGTTGTTACACTTTACTTTTTACCTGATTCTTTTAAATTATTTACCTTTTTTTTAAAAACTCACCTTGCCCGTTAATGTCCCGTCTCAGATTCACACTGAAGTTCTTCCTCGTTGTTCTTCTCCGGGACGACTTTCTGCTCGACACAGACAATCAAAGAGAAGAGGAAGATCAGATGGAAATTTCACCTTGACGGAGAAAAAAAAGAAACTTTTTAAAAAGCAAACAGATCAAACTTTCTGACAGTCTGAGTCTGAAGTAATAAATCATGGAGCAGAAAGCTGCAGACGTGTCAATCCTTTGCATAAGACCTGAGAGCTGGGCGGAAGGTTCGGAGCCCTGGAGGCGACACACTGAGCCTGTTGTGAGCCCGACATGCCGGAGGCCTCGGCAGTCAGGCCTCAGTGTGTGTCAGTGTGTGTGATGGAGACATAAACAGTGGAGACAGCCTGTACTGGCCTAAATGGGCTAACTGGAACTTGGTTGAGGGTTAGGGTGGTTGATGGGGTAATGGCTCTGAGGTTTACTGGGAACCTCCAAAAACACCACACACACTTTCTAATGAGCATTTTCCAAAAACGAGGCAGCAGAGTTTAAACGGAGCTCCTTCTAATGAGCGAGCAGACTGGTATCCAGCGGGAACACGAGCCTCCCTCGTCTCCTCTGAAAGGGCAACGCTGGAGGTTTTTATGTTTTTGGAGCTCAGCTGAGAGTTTCTAGCTCCTGTGTCCTTGGCTCTTGAAAAGCTTGTTGCCCCTCTTGAGGTATAAATGAAGAAAGGATTCACCAAATGAGCCTGTAGCTAATTTTAGATAAAGGGAGATTTTTAAAAAAGTGTAGGATGGAGGTGTTAATTCACTGGATCAGAGTTTGTCGTGCCTGAAGCAAATGGGCATTTCCCCAAGCTGCCAATCTACCATAGAGGTTTAGAGACTATATTATCATTTATGAAAAAAATTAACATTTATATCCAATAAAGTCACAACAACACAGAGACAAAGGGAAGGAAAGGTCCATTCATAATCCGCAAAAAGGAACGTGAAATCTGCGAATCTGAAAGAAACATACGAAAGAGATTTTCTTTTCCACATTGTTTGTCAGCTTCTTCATTAGCATAAATTCAGCAACCTTTGTCAGTTCACGTCAGCAGAGGAGAATCTGATCAATGGACCACAGCAATGACGTCCAATTCTTCTATATGCCAAACAAACGTTAACATATCGTATTTGCATCAAAAACCCTGCAGAGTTAAATTCACACTTTTTATGGTGTCAGTGAAAAGTGTTCTGAAGTAACATCTTGGATCAATCTAGGCTATTTAAAATTTTATAGAAATGAGTGCATTCAAGATTCATGAGAGAGCTCAAAACAGAACAACGATACAACTGATCAGTGAAATCCTTATTATTTTTAGCTGTTGGTTTACAGCAGAGTTGCAATCAAAACAGGCAAAAACTGATGTGCAACAGTAAACTTTTAGTCAACTCATATTACTGCACTGTTTGACTTCACAAGAGTGCAAAAGCATCACTGAGGCAAATATTCAGTTTAAGCTTCAAGCCAATGTCCTTAGGAAGAATGAGATGCAACCAAACTTTGATTTGTGCATTTTGCTTGGACCAACATGAGGGATCACCTGAGGGATCAGATGCATGAGAGCTTAGTTTGCACATAAGCACCAGAGATATTAGTGTTTTGACTGCTGGTTAGATATGACAACAGGTTTATAGCTGAGCTTCATTCAAAATCATACAGGAAATTACAGTAATTAGAAAAAAGCAGTAAATACAAAGAAGCGTTCAAGTACAGGAGCTGATGCCAACATTTGTCCTCGTCACCTGTCACGGATTTAAAAAGAGCTGCAGGAGGAAGCAAGAAAGCAGTGAATCATGGTCTCATGTTCACAGCAGCAAGAGGTCAGAATTATATTCAGACTGATGAGTCATCACACACCTGGTAGAGCCTCAGTTCTGATGCTTTCTGTCCACTCAGCAGAAAAGAGTAATGTCATTACTTAGGTACTGTCATTACTTCATCATCTCTGCAGCAGAGCTCAGGATGATGTTCCTGCTGTGTGTCTGTCTGGTCTGCAGGTCTATTCATCCAGACGACGTGTGTGTGTTTACAAGTTCATCCTATACACACAATGTGAAAACAGGAAATCAGTTTCAAATCAACTTGTTCTGTTGACATTATAAATAGTCATGCAGGGAGAAAATAATGGAGCTGCAGGAGAGCAAACAGAGACAGTGTCGACTCAGACGTTGCATCGCTTTCAGTCAGAGGCTCTGAATTCGCAAAGTTTCATCAACCAATAGCACACAGAACTTGTCATACTTCCACCAATGTCTATAAACTTTTATAGATCTTGAAATAGTGCAAAAGAGTTAAAAATATTATTTTAAAGTCTATCAGCTGGTTAGCTGTGTGTTCTACTTGTGACTGTTTTTCATTTTTAAAACCACAAGCAGCCTCATTTGGCCCCAGAGAGCAAAACTAAACCACCGTGACGGGTCGATGGAATTGATGATGATGGTTAAAAACAGTGACTAAGTGTTCTGGATTACAAGTGTGACAGAGATTTGTCATGATCTGCAGCTCTGCAGCGTCTTTAACCATCATTATCTCCCACTGTGAAGCTGCAGAGCAACGAGTGTGACGACTCTGCTGTTGTATCGATGGAACAAGTGCTGTGGAAATGTGAGTTATAGCTGATTTTACACTGAATGTAACATGTTGTCATCATATTTCAGGTGAATTTACCTCTCTTGCAGCTTCTCTTCACCTTTTCAGGTTATTTAAATACTGTTTTGAATAAGAACTTTCTAAAAATGTACATTCATTAGGAATAATACTTGAGAGAAAATATATATTATCTTAAATGTCTATTCTATTATTGAAGAAATTTTGGCTCAAACTTCTGATGGCAGACTGATAGAAATACATTACTCTGTAAACTGTAACTTGACACTAAATGATTTAAGTTTCTCTGAAGCTTCATTAAAAATTTCTGACATTAGCTCAGATTCACATCATCAGACGAGGCTTGATCATCTGATAAATTATTTCTTTATTGACCATTTTCAGTCTGTTGAACCTTTAATATTTTTTTTGTTATCATAGTTATTTTTCTAAACACACACACACATCAGTCTAGTGCTCTCAGTCATTTCTATAACTCGTGATTTCAAGCTGCAGACCTTCATCAAATCCATTAAGTTGCTGAACTCAGCAGGACAGGGACTTCTGTTTGTTCTCAGGCCTCCTGAAACCAAAAGCAGAACAGCTTTCGGTCACTTGCTTCAGTCTATGGGACAAAATTTAAACAACAGAGCGAAACGCCTCAGTTAGCACGCGAGCTAACTGAATGTTTCCCCCCACAAAAACTGGGGACACGACAAGAAATCAAACAAAGAGCCAGACATTTCCCTTCTTCACCGACACCCCAGCATGCAATGCTCTTACACACACACACACACACACATCTTTTGTTCACAGCCTCGGAGCGCAGTCACAGAAGTTAATTGCCTCGAAAGGCTCATCCTGCACTGATCATACAGACACCATGATACACATTCAATTAGCATATCAATTAACGGGGCTTTATCGGGGCTTCAGATGGATCCGCAGCCCGGCGCCCAAATTTCATCTGCGCCATCACAAGAATTAGAGATCTGCAGGTATGTTGTTTGACAAGATTAATGACTTTATTCTGCAGACGTGGAGCAGGACAGCTGGTGGAGGACAAAAGAGCTTCATAAAGGAGCTCAATGTATGGAAGAGCAGACACAACCGACACCACATCGACCTGCTCCTCTGATCTTTGTCATGTGAAAACACAGACGCACTGCAGCACTGAATCATCACGGATCAAGATTAGATTTCTAATGTGTTCAAGGTGTTTTATTCCATCAAATGCATGATGTCTTATTCTGTTTTCTGGTGGATTTCTCTCTTATTTTTCTTGTCTTTTCTGTATTAAAGGAGGGAAACAGCAGCAGCATAACCCACAGATTTGGACCAACTCCAAAGTATTTTGTAACAGTGGCCACGATGTGACACAAAAAGTATTTACCAAACACAATCATTACAGAAGATCCAGATGTTTTACAATAAATGTATTTTTTAAAGAGGCAGAAATAGACTTCATGATCTCACGCTGAAACAAAGTTCTGTAGAATTCGTAAAATCACAGGGAGATCATCTCGTAGCACTGAATTATTATTTTAAAATAGTGTCTCTGAAGCTAAATGGTTACAGCCAGAAGTGACCATATTTGGACGAGAGGGCGGAGCTTTGCCTCTGTCCTGATTGGATGAAACTGAGCCCTCAGACACGCTGCATCAGCTACTTGTCGGTCTTAAGCTAGCTCTGCCTTTACGCATACGATGCTTTATGCCCATTTTACTGTAAAAGTGACTGCAATTTAGAAAAAGAAAATCGTGTGTATTGAAGAAGACTTGAAACCTGCAGCTGAGATTATAAACTCATTAGGAAACTGTCAAGACAATAATTTCTAACAGTTGTTAATTTTTTGTACTGATAGTGAAATAATAATAATGACAGAAGATTTTCATATCTTTCTGAGCCTTGAAATGCTCCAAATGTCTGTCATCCTATATTATTTATGCAGAAAACAAACAAAATTTGACTGCAGGAACCCTGAACGCCCTGAAAAACTCCTCCAGCTCTGCAGCTCTTTTTCACCCATGCAAGTTTCCAGTTCATAATTGCTGCTTGCTGCATCCTTCTCTGCTTTGTTGAAGTGGACTTTTTCACAAGCTGACTCTCATTCAGCGAAGACTCGACGTCTGTCGCTCTCTGCCTTCTGATAATCAAGACCTTTTCAGATTTCTCTGATTCTGCCATTGATCTCAGACTGCAAGCTCTTCTTCAGATCTCCCACTTTTGAGACTCTGTCAGCTGCTGCTCTCACGGACAGTTTTGTGCGAGTTTCTCTGAGAGGAAACCTTTCATTCCTCACAGTGATGACAGCTCACCTTTTGGCCGTCATGAGCTGATATTTGCTGAGTGTCAGACGGAGCTAAATGTCTGTGTTTAAGGAGCAGCTGATTACCACGTTCTCCCATATGAAGGAGACTCTTAGTGCTCTGCACTTTCCACAGAAAAGTCAGAGCAGATCACTTGTGACATATAGACAAACATACCAATAATGGTATAGAAATACATATAGAGAGAGACAGATGTAAGAGGGTAACATAAAAATGTATTGGTCCATTTAAAATCCTTTACATTATTCAACTCTTTAAGGGCATTGTCACACCTGAAAGACCGAACAAAGGTTCATGTTTTTGTCACATTGTTCACATTTGGTCCGATTGGTTTCGGTTTCACACCACAATTATGCAAACAGTCTAATGAACTTTATATGACAAACCTACGTCATATCGTCATCGAGTTCTTGGGTTGTGTGTCTCCGTACTTTACACTGATTGGTTTGTTGGCGTCTGACGTCAGCGTGTTGAAAATGTCTTCTTTTGTATTTTGAGTTTTTGAGTTTTTCTTTTCTTTGTCTTGTTTTGGTAACATTTACGACAGTTTTCCATTTTCCAGGTAGCCTGCTGTAACTTCCTGTCATTGGTACAAAGGTTCAGAAGGTCCGAACCTTTGCTGGACACAAACGGACCCTGGTTCAGTTTGATCCAGACTGAGACTGCTTCTTTTATTCAAGGTTTGGCTGTTTGGTCCGGATCATGGACCACGGAGGTTTCACACCTGCTGTTTTGGTTCGGCTCAAACTGAAAAGTCCGAAAGTCTGGACCAAACAAGCCAGGTGTGAAAGCTCCCATAAGTCAGGTCTCTAACAATAGAGGAGACCTACTAACCCAGTTTCATGATACATAATGCTGTGTTTGCATCTTAACATAGCAAACAGTCTTTCTGATGTTAGATTTATGTTTTATTCTTTCATAATACTTTTCTTACATTGTAGCAGACTAAATCAAAAACACTAATATTGGTATTTTGCCAGAGTTTATTTTCAGTTTTTGCCCTCAAGCTGCATTTTGTCTTCTTCAACCTCCAGCAATCAGAGACAGAGGCTGTTTGTTTCCAGCTTAAGAGGTCAAATCCAGGAGAAACTAGTTCATAGAGCACTAAAATAGTCCAACATAAACACTGTCAACATTTTTATCAGCTCAGAGCTTCTGTGTTCTTGGTTTGTGCAGCAGGACGCCGACAGAGGCGCCTCTGCAGCTGATGACGATGGCGTCCTGCTGATGCAGTCAGAATGTGGTGGTTGAGTTTCGGGACATCCAGGCCGCCGCCACCGTGTCAGAGGACTGCCTGGATTCACATGCCGTACTGTCTGGGCGGCATTTCCTGTACATGGTGAACCCTGAGGCTCCGTCTAAACCTCCGTGGAAAATTGGCCAGCAGATTAAATGGGACACTGGGACGGTCCAGTGGAATCCTCACAAATCAGAGTCCCACGTCTTCACCGCCTCTAATAACCATCACAAGGATCTGAACCAGTGAAGGGACGACTGTGGAGGAACTCACTCCTCCTGCAGGGACACGCCCGGGGACCAGTGATCAGACCGGTCCTGAGATTTTAGTTTGTGAAGTGAATAAAACCAAAAGTCTTTCTAAAATCCTGGCATTGGTTCAGTTATTAAAAATTTCCCGAATCAACTCTTATTTTTGTCAACTTTTATTTGAGTGCAGCAGTTCTAAACAGGAACATCAACTCCTGTTAAACACAGCAAACTCAAATTTCTCTCTGAGTTTCAGAAATTTACAAGCCAAGACTAATTGCTTTTTTCCCCAACATGAGGTCTAAATCTTGATTCACATCCCTTTTCTCAACGCTGGGAATACAACAGTGGATTACTGTGACTAAATATCCAGGAATTCTAAGCCTTAAAATTGTGTTTTACTGTAGAATTTTAAATCCCCCCAGGGTTGCTTAAACATCCAAGTTCTCAGGGAAAAATACAAGGACACGACCTCGGCATCCTCCAAGGTAAACTGAAACTGCTGAAGCTGTGAAAAGAGAAAGAGAGACATTTTAAAAGTGAGAGGTTCCTCCAGTCGATGGGAAAATTACACCGTTTAAAACTGAAAGGCACAAAATTTCAAGTCTCCTGTTAAACTTATTGTTCATTTTTTTCAGGATAGAATCAGCTCACGGTAGATTCATGACATCTGAAATTATATTTGGAAATATTTCAGTAATAAGCTGCATTATCTTAATCACATAGACTTCAGAATAACTGCAGTGTAACATTTTGCCACCCACAGAAGGTATTTTTATTATTTAATGACTGAACTAAAATGCCCCGTAATCAACCTTGTTGACTTCTCTGTTGCTGTGTTGTGTGACTCAGACCTGCAGCACAACTCACGGTCATTAAACTGAGATGTATCATCATCCCTGAACTCGACCTGCTCGAGCTGCTGGAGGAGGACGAGGACGCAGATCGACCTGTTGACTGACAGCAGCTAATAGAGTCCAAATGTGAGACATAGAAACCAGCTTTGTGTTTGTTCTCCAGCAGAGACCAGCGAGTACAAAAACAGCCAGAATGCTGACTTATCTGCTGCAAAACTGGCTCTCAGGGTCACTTCCCCGCAGCCAGTCGACCCCCGCCTCCCCCAAATCAGCATCAGTGTAATGAGCTCCGGCTCTGCCTTCACCTCCATCCATCTCTCCACACCTACAAATGCTCCCTCCGTCCCTCCCAAATAACCGCTGTTTTCCCTCCATGGCTCCCTCAATACGTCCCACCCCACCTCATCTTCCCACAGCCTCAACTTTTCAGCAGGAGGGGAATTAAGGAGGAGGCGGTGGGGGAGGAGGCGGAGGCCCGGGCATGCTCTCGAGGCTCAGCAGGCAGGCACCGAGCACAGTGGCGACAGCAGGGGAATAAATTAGAGGCAGACGCAGAGAATAATAAAGTGATAATGAGTTTGCAGCTGGCCGCCGTGCCAACCCCGGGCACAGCCCAACGAATATTTACCACCCCGCTAACAAGTCGAGATGAAGTCTGAATCAGCAGGCATGCCAAGGAGGGCACGAGGCCGGCCTGAAGACAGGAGACAAAGCGAGGAGATGAAGAAGAAAACCAACCAGGAGGTGGAGAAGGAGGAGGAGGAGGAGGAGGAGGAGGAGGAGGAGGAGGAGGTGGAGGAGGATTGTGGTCAGACTGCAGAGCTGCACACAAAGCAGAACACACACAGGCCCAGAGGGATCACATGTATATATGCAGGTACTGTACACTCACTATCACACACAACATCGACACACACACTCTTAAATCTTGCACTGCAGGCTAGCAGACTGTGTGTGTGTATGATTTGCATACTGTACATCTCCGTTGCATGCACATACTGCATAATTGCATGGTATTTGCATAGAGGTGCTGCACATGCATGTCTGACTGCTTATGCAGCAGCGTGAACGTCCACAGCGCATCTGCATAAGTCTGAATCATCACCATCTGATTTATGTCTCCTTCTGTATCTCTTCCATATGTATCAGGCTGCACTTATAGACTGTATATATCAATATTAAAACATTCCTACATTAAAGAAGCTGATGAAAACTTACGACACACATCCAGAGTTTCTCAGCCAATATTGGTTCTTCTTGCAGAGTTTTTGTAGAAGTGAAAACTGCTTCAGTGAATAAATGAAGCTCAACAGCCACAGATATCATGAAACTGATCCCAGACATTCATGTTCCCAACAGTATGAATCTCAGTGACTGTGATGGTCCAATTAGTCTTCATGGAGCTGCAACAAAAGGTCAAAGATTTCACTTGTTTAATGTAAAATGTATTGATGGGCAACATTTCGAAGACATTCATGGATCCCAAGTGACGTTTTCTAATGACTCTGTCGCTCCACTGACTTTTCCTCTCGTGCCGTTAGAATGAAAAGTCTTGACAGCAAATAAAAACATGACAAACATTCATGTTCCCATCAGGATGAATTACAGTGATACTGGGATTTTTAAGCCTCAGCTGGTTTTGTGTTTCACATTAAATAAACATGCTATCTTGCTAACATGCTAAACTAAGATGGCAAACATGAGCCTCGTTAACATCAGCAAAGGTTGAAGACTTAAATTAAACTGATCAAAACTTTAACTCACGGTTTGGTTTCTTTACACTGAGTGTTTTTACAGAGTTTTAAAGCAGAACTTTAGGTTCTTATACTTCTCATGTAAAGAGTTTTACATCAAGTTTTTATGAATAAACAGCTTCATTTCATCTCTTTTTCTTTCCACCAAACTGGCCTCACTTGTATCATTTTATCACTGACATGGCTGATGTTGTTTGGGCCTATTTTAAATATTTTAGGCATCTTTCTCATCTTTACAACAGCAGCTGACTTCTGTTTATAAGCCTCATGAAAAGTAACACTGAAGCTTGTAAACTGCTGGTCACATTGAGTGCATGCAGTATTTCAGGTCAGTCCTGTCCTCATGCACCTCATGCAGAGGCTGCAGGTCTCACATCTGCTCCAAACTCAGCTGATTTTAGGATGAACTGCTGACTGGCTGTCGGCTGAAATCGCCTTCGGGCCCCTTTAACTCTGCAAGAGAATCACAAGAGGATGCAGATAATGGATAATTGGACAGATGCAGACTAGCTTGTTGATTAAGGAGACGCAAACTATAAACCAGAGGGTTGTTTTTCCTGTTTAAATGAAGCTTTGTGGTCAGTTTCTGCTTCACATTTCCTCACCTGACTGAAGAAAAAAAGCAAACAAGCTCAGATCCTGAAACTGTTTCTTTCTGAAGTGGAACTCTGTTTTTAAGGTGGCATGTTTCATCTGGTCAGCACATGCTGAGCGGTGAAGGCAGCTCTGTCTGTTTCTCTGAGGGCTTCGCTGAAGCTCCATCAGGCTTCCTGAAGTCACAGGTGTTCCTCCTCCTCCTCCATACACACACACACATATATAACGTACGAACACACCGCCCATAGCTGCACTATAACGGCTCCATTCACAGCTACCAAAAATAACAACACAGTGTGCCGGCCGGCAGGGCGGGACTCACCTCCACCCCCTCCATCTTTTACTCCTTTCCTTTCATATTCAGTTTTCTTTAACGCTCAATAAATGTTGACTTTATTTTGGTTCAGCTGAATTCCTTAACGGCCGGAGGGCTGATTCCAGCAGCCTTATACGACCACGACGACGGGCGAAGAGAAAGAAACACTCTGCTGTTTAACAAACCTGCAACACCACCCACCTCCACCTCCTTCCTGCTCTTTATCCTTCTTCTGTCTTTAACTTCACCTGCCTGCTTGTTTTTATAAAAATGTCCATTAATGTTTGTAAATTCCTAATTCTTCTAAAGACTGATGACCATTTATTTTACTCGTGTAACTCAAACTGATTTAAAAAGACGAGATAAATTTATCTTGAATAGATAAATAAATAGAAAGCTAACAATTTTAAAAAGTACAATAAAAGACACAGATGTCCATTAGGGGTGTGAATCACCAGTTTCATGGCGATGCGATACTATATCGATTCTTAGGACAACAGTACGATATTTGCATCACAAAGTCTGCTACGATTCGATTTCAATTCAATTCGATTCAGGGACCTTCGATCGATTTAAGACGATATTATGTTCACATTTAACACAATCAATTACATTTCACCTAAAGCAAGAAAAAAATAGAAGTCGGTCAGAGGTGTTGAGCAGGCAACGGGATCTACGGAAATGCTAATGCTAGCATGAAGGTCAATACCGTGTTTCTTTTTAAGGTGTCCAGCCAAGTTTGTCGTGTTTCCTGAGTATTTTATCTCATAACGACATTTCTTGCATATTGCACATGTTTTGTCTGTTGACCCGTCTTTCCTGTGAAATCCAAAATGTTGCCACACAGCTGACTTATTCCCAAGAGGAGAGTAAATCTCCTCATCCTCTTTACCTTGGCTGCTTGCCGCTTGCATTGTTTGAAACTTCAGAACGAGGCGCAATTGGGCGGAAACTGTGAAACGGGTATGCGGTCAGAATTTCAAAATAAAGGTTTATCTTAAAGATGACGATGTTGATCGATGGTTTGAGTTTCCATCGATTTGATTGGATCGTTGCACCCCTACTGTCCATGTGTTTTATGAACTTCTTCTGAGGCTGTTTTTTAGGCCTCGTAGGCACAATGAAGGGAAATCTCAATGCTTTAGGATAAAAATCTCTGCTTTAATTGTGCCTGTGCATAGAGCTGGCTCCATGAAGAAATGTTTTTCCAGTTATTTGTAGAAGAAGTTGTCCGTCCTGTGCTGAGCTCTGATTTCAGTCCTGTCAAAAACCTTCAGGATGAACTGGAGAGTCAGCTGTGAGTGAACATCAGAGTTGGACCTGACTGATGCTCACGGGACACGAAGGGTTTTATTCACCACACTTTTGGCTTCAGCTTGTGTTTAAACCTGGAAAATAATGATTCTGCAAGTTCCAAGAATGATTCTGCACTTTTAAAATAAATCTGTCGGATCTATTTAGGACTTAGCTTCTATATTTTCACTGTTGAGGACCATTAAGGAAAGACCTCATCAAGAATGTTTCATTTGTTCCACACTCGGCTCACTCGGTTATATTTGGCTGTATGGCTCCATTCTGAGATCTGCCTGCTTTCCATGTGCATACATGAGGCCTGAGGCAGAGAGACGTGCAGCGACCGTCCCACAGGGTCCGACGTCCACGACACAGGAAGTGATGTTGATTAAGTCAGACAGGACATGGAAAGAAACAGCTGGGAGGGAGGAAAGGTTTGCAAAGGCAGGTTGAAGCAGCTCAAATGAGGCGCCATGTCTGAGAGACGCCGTCAGCTGACGTGGGCTGGTTTCAGATCAGCTGCTTTCAGCTGATGGAGCCGAGATTGTGGGCTGAGTCTGACTTTGTGGCCTGTCTGAACTGACTACACTTAATTATTACACTATAATTACTCAGAATGATAATATTGCTGTCCTTTATCCAGTTATGGCGGGTTTAATAGATCTAAAGCCAAACAAGTCTGAAAGTCTGAAGGTTTGCTCACAGACTGTTGGGGCTGCAGGCTTTATTACATCATATTTGTGGGTGTAGAGTGAGTATTGAATATAAAAGGTCTCACTTTGGTCCATAAAGGACACAGCAGACTGAACAGATGGCAGATGGGCATGTGAGGACACAGGATCTCACATCGAGCGTCTTTGTGGGAGGACGTGTTTCCATACGAGCTCATTAGAAATCTAAACGACAGCCAACCGACAACAGGAAGTTCCTTTGTTGCTCTATTCTGTATGAGGGGCCTAAATATATATAACATTAATTTAGATCATGCAAAACTTACATCCTGCAGACTTTTGCAGCTGTGTTTACATGCAAAGTGTAAATTAACCTTTAAAAAAGTGCCGAAGTGACGGACTGTCGACCATCTGACAAACAGGAGTCCAAACGAAGCCACAAACCCTATGCAGCTAGCACACACAGAAACACACACACACACACACACACACACACACACAGCGTTTTGTGTCAGAACGTCCTCCTTCATGTTTGCAGCCAAACTGCTGACTCACCTCTGACTCAGGTCTGACCACGCAGCGACGACACTCGCCACCTCCCGACCAACTGCACACGCTGATCCGTGCAAAAGCATGGCTGCTTACTCTGCACAGCCGCACTGATAACACTAATCATCTGCACCACCTTCAGCATATGGATATCTGTGTGTGTGTGTGTGTGTGTGTGCAGACAGACAGACAGACAGACAGCCTTGAGACGGAGGTCCTGACGAGGACGAGCAGAAGGCAGCGATGTGTCGACCAGACGCTGATGACGGAGCACAGACATGCTGACTCACAGCTGAATTCTCTGATTATTCACCAGGAATGAGTCGATGTGACTGAACCTCGAACGTGACAGACGTTCAGATGAAAGAAAGGACACGAAACTGATACAACCTTTGTTTATTCAGCCTGAAACTCACATCTGATTGTTTTTTAAACTCTTTGTGTTTGGAGACAGCAGGGAAAAAAAACTTCTTTATTTACTTTAGTTATGAACAAAGACAATGTGAGCTGTCAGACTGGATTCATGACCAGTAACGTTAATAACTTTATATACACTGTTATCATTCAGTTCATCTATGTTGTGTAAATGTCTGAAATGCTTGGCTTTCTCTCCAAAGCAGACATCAAACTCACTAATGCAGCTTCGGAGATCACAGACGTTTTATTCTGACAGTTTCAGCTTCAATCCGTCAGTGCATCTGCAGCTTCGACCCAAATTACAAACCATCCAATCAGAACATGAAAGCAAAGATGCACCAGGTGTTCAACGTGACGGTGATGAAATCAGACTCTGCAGCCTCTCGGTGAGCACAGGTGAGCAGCTCAGAGAATAAGAGTTTAATTGAATCAAACCAGAGTTGAGACAAACAGACAAACCAGGATGTGTTTGGTGAGATTTATTCTCTTCTGTTTCTGGCTGGTTAGCGAGCTAACTTCACTTTGCAGATGTCAGCCTGTGTGTTTTTATGAATGTGACTGCAGGTAAAACTAGAACAGACATGTATGAATACAGACACTGTTTATATACTGAATTTGTAGTTCGATTATATTTTAAAATTGAAGTTATTTCCTCCCAGCTGGACGCTGTGCGGCTCCACCGCTGGCCTCCATCTGAACTTTAAGTGTTTGAGGAAAAAACACAAGAACTCAAACTTTAAAAAAAAGTAGATAATTGCCAAAACAAGGAAGCACACGCTGCAGCCGAAGGATTCAGAGAGCATTAAACCGGTTAGGTCAGATTTTCCTGGCGGTGCCGACGTTCCTCAGAGGCGAAAAGAACATGAGTAGATGCAACATAATACTGAGGAGTCATTCTTCATGCGGCGGTGAAGGACCTCGCTGATTGGAGCGTGCTCGGTGAGAACATGGGCCTCGATTGGTCGCTAAGATTGATGGTTTTGAAAAGGGCATAAACTGTTAGTCATGACTGCCTCAGTCCACCTGGTCTCGGCCCAGCTGAGAGCCTCCTGCATTTTCCATCTGCAACAAAACTCCAGATGATGGGATTTCTCATGGCTGAACAGAGTAACACTTCATATGTGATCTCTGTTTAAAGCCAAGAGAAGATACAGAATGTTTCAGGACTATTTAGATCATCAGGTCTTTGAGATGTGTTCAAAGACAGCCAGAATTTAAAACATCCATAAAACAAGCAGCAGAACCTGATGGAGAATCTCTCAGCTGTGTGTTGCACAGATACCCACTGACGTTAGCATGCTAACCTGTTAGCTCCAACAGTCCTGAGCTCATAAAACAAACTTAATTAACAAACTTGATTCAAACCTGAAAGAAATAAAGAAAATAAAACTCAAACTCACGATGGGAGGAAATAAACTTTGACAGTGTTTGCTCAGTGTCTCTCTGCAGTTTAATGTTTATTACAGGATGAATTTTACTATTTTTATTATTGTCATGAGACACATTCTTTTAAAAAACTCTACTTTTTAAACCTGATTTAGATTCCAGAAGGTTTTACCTGCTTTTCTGTGTGAAATATGTCGATATGAGCACCATCACGTCCTGTCATGGAGGCCCTTTATCTTGCTAACACATGCGATTTTTGACAGCAAGTAAAAGAAGATGCAATCTAATTTTAATATGATATCTCTTTTTTAAACACAGCTTTTACATGATACATAGAGATGAGGAGACGTTCTGCACTTGCAGGTCCAGTTGTTCTGCAGCTGTGACGCTTCGGTCCATCCTCCGAAACTCTGCAGTGAAAACTGCACGAAACTGTTACGAAAACCTGGAAAGACAAAGCCGATGGTCTCGTTGTCTTATGTAAGTCACGCGGAGGCATCGGTATTAAACTGAGCGTGTTTTCCAACCAGCTAAAAGTTCCTCGTCTCACATTCAACCATCAAATATTGATACTGTCAGAATCCCAACATCGTCACGCTCCACTTTGCACATACTGCTCATACATTCAACACTATGTCTTTGTTTGACCAGCACGATGTTTAATACATCACCACCCTTCTTCAAAAATAAACTTAAAGGTACACACACACACACACTGTTACATGTTTCAGGACTTTTTAACGCAACAATCTTTAAACAGCTTCATTTATTCTCAAAATCATCGAGTTTCTGCAGCTTTTTTGCAAACTTTCTTGCTTAAGGTGGATTTTTCTTTCTTTTTTTTAGTTGGCAGTGTAAATTTCACCTTCTAAACATCCTCAGAAAACACATTCAAGTGAATATTTCATAGAAAAGTAGGAGCCAAAACCCGGCTCATGTTTTATTGATTTGGACTGCACAGAGTGGAGGCCGTTGGCCGGCTGCTGTTCTTTCTCCGGCTGGTTCAACAGTTCACAGCTCTGAAATGGTCAGTTCATACTGGTGCTGGCATGCTGGCGGACTGGTGGGTTCACCGCTGGTTAACGACTGCTGAGGAACCTGCAGACTCTGCAAACATCGACGACAGACATGTTTATGCAGTTGGCACTTGTCAAATACAGGAGAGCTGCACTTAAAGAAACCCAGAAACTTTGAAGCTTGTTTACACAGAAACGGAGGAGGAGGAGGAGGAGGAAGAGGAGGTGCTGAGGTGAGGATGTTGGTTTTGGCAGCCGATGCGACTGCAGAGGTGAGACCGGCCGCGGCTACCTGACCTACAGGTGTGTGTTTGTGTGTACTCTGAAGACACACACCTGATGAAGAACCGCCATGTTTATTCATTTTGAACAAAAGTAAACTTTATGTTTTTAAATCATTGTTCTTTAATGTGCTGCTTCAACAGCCTCTTCTAGCAGAAGTTCAACCTGCTGCAAAGGTGCATCAGTGAGGGTTAACAGCGAAGGTGGGCGGTCAGATCAGGTGAGGTTCGGTCAGGTTTGGCTCACAATTCATCCAAAATGTGTCAACTTCTTCCACAACAAACTGAGAATATCATGTTTTTATGGAGCTGACCTGCATCAGAGCACGACACTAAACTACAGTCACTCTCTGAAACATCATTCAGTGAGCTGACAGGTGAATAACTGAGTTAAAGTCACGTTTCTATACGTGCAGACAAATAGGACACAGCAGCTCATCCTCACATCATCAACAATGTCTTTTAAGCTCTTTGAGGCTGAAACTGTACTCATGTGCAGCACAGACTGCTACGTAAGCCTGCAGCCACAGATCAACACTTTATTATTCTGCAAAATTCAGACATGAGCTGAAAATCAGGAGCTTCTACCACCGAAAGCAGCTTGAAACTAGTCAGTTATGGTTGCAAAATAACACTGGTGGCTTCAACATTTCTGGTCTTTGGAACTATGACTACACACACTTAGCTTGACTTGTATTCACCCGTTAACACACACAGACGTGCACACTGATGACAGCAGAGCCACCAGCTGTTTCCAGGCTCTGTTCTGGAAACTGGGCTGATGTCAGATTTAAAGTTTTCCTCAAGAAAACTTTGATGTTTGAGCAAAAGAGGCGAGAAGTCAAAGCACCGACGCTGTGATCAGCAGCAGTAAAAGTCAGACGTTCAGCTCTGATGATCTGATTAACTCACATCGGGGCCGTTCCATCTTAAAGCAGACTGCTGTGTTTGTGCGTTTCCGTCGAACAAAGGCGACTTTTCTTCCCCCCGTCTGCTTCGTGTCCTGGAAAACTACTGTGACCTCTGAGCACAGACGACTTCCACTGTCACAATCTGTTAAAAGTACTGAATTAAGCAACACGTACAGAGTGTGTGTGGGTTTGTCAGCAGGTACCGAAAGTGTAAAATTAGAGCGCTGCATCTGTTATGACTGCATGTAATTATAGTCACAATACAAAACAGACACATCAGATATCATTTGTTCAGGAATAACATCATCACGCCTCAAAAAAACCCGGCTCGGTAATTATGTCATGGCTTATAATAGTCCCTGGTGTGTCAGCAGTGGCTATTTTTAAGCGTCCAGCATGTGGCCTATTAGTGAGGTGTGTGTGTGTGTGTGTGAGTGTGTGTGTTTATATTTGACTAAGGCGAGTGGCGGTTGAGAGGCAGGTCAGGGGTGTGTGAGCAAATTGCAGGATGTGCGGTCAGGCCGCTTCACTAAATCTGCTTAGTAATGTTGGTAAAGATAGAGCTGACCTCTTCAACGCCGTCAACGGCCCCCCTCTGTTAACCACCGCCTGTCACACACACACACACACACACACAGAAACACACACCTGAATGGAGGCCAGTGTGTGACAGGGTGTGGACGAGAGAGAGAGGTGCAGGATGGGAAAAAAAAAGACAGAATCCTTTTATATCTGCAAGCTTTTTTGGGGTTTTTAACAGTCAGATTGTGGTGTTTGTTTCCCTCACACACACACACATGCACACACACTGACACACACACAAATGCTGACACACACACGCTGACACACACACATGCTGACACACACACTGTCTAAATTAAAACATAAAACTGTGTCACTTCTTTATCTTAAATCCTGTTAAACTGCTGTACAGTCTGTGTGAACTCATCTCCCCTTATAGATGCAACACTGATTCACACACTCGTCCAATGTGCACAAATATGTTGTTGTGCACATGATATTCAGAGGAAAAATGTTGTAAAAATGTTAATGCAGGACTTTAAGAGGAATAAAATTATGTAAATATGTTTCTGTAGCCAACTTTCAGCAGCCTGCAGAGCTGCAACAGTTCGATCCACATTTGTCAGCAAATATTTGGCTGTTTTTTCTGATTTTTTTGGCGCTGACACAGAGAGACAACATCACCGTTTTTTTGTTTTAACTACGAACCTCCAGCTTGTTTCCAGTCTGAGTTTCATATTTTTGTTTCTTTTGGCTTTTTGAAGCCGTTCGAGCAAGAACATTCGGTGATTTATGTGCATGTGTGTGCACAAAGAGTCAGCAGTGTTGGACTTTATGTGTGAGTGTCGATTCATACTGACGCTGTGTTGGATCTGCTCAGAGCTCCACCGACTGGCCACCTGTTGAACTGCAGCTTCTTGCAGAGGTGTGACAGAAGTCAGGAAACTCAGGGAACTCTGGGAAACTCGTGTTTCTGCACAGCGTCACATTAGCTAAAAAAAAGTCATACAGCCCTCGGTGGCTGTCGCCTTCAAAAGTCAAGAGAAATGTCACTGAAGCGCAGAAGCAGGCGCTTTCCTCCTGAATTAACCTTTGAAGCTGACAGGCGCTGAAGGCAAAGTGACATTCAGTAAACTGTTTCTGCATTCGGGGGAAGTTCGTCGCAGAGGTTCACGGTTTGGAGAAGAAGCCTGATGTTTCCCGACACAGCTGGATTCATCGTTATGAATTCTTAACACACTGAAAAACTTATCCAACAACCAGGATTTACTCTTAATTTTTTGTTCCCCCCTGCAAAAGTTTCCTTATTATACATCCACCCCCAACACAAACTACATTTCCAACACAACACTCACAGGAAAGTCACAATTTGTTGTCATCATTCATGTTGAATGTGAGTTTCAATCATGAGTGAATATAAAATAATCCTGCTGCAGAAAACAGGTACCAACAATAAAGGCAGATTTAAGTGACAAAAACTGCAGTTCCTCAAACGGCCACTTGAGGCAAAATCTTCATAGAGCCCCTAATTAGAATAAAATCTTTACATTAGAAATAAACATGTTTACAGCCTGAAACTAAAAAACTGTTAACTTCCTCATCAATAACAACTGAGAATTTAAATAAAATGATCAAATAATTAAAATTAATTAAAGCTTAAAGTTATGCAGTGTGTGTATGTGAGGAAATGTGCTGTATTTTTCTTTTTTTTGGACACTTCAGATCTTTAAAATGAGGCGAAGCAGAGATAAACAGGAGCTGATTCACAGTAAAATTCCACTGTTGTTGTTGTTGTTGTGATGGGAACTTTAATTACACTCCTTAAAATGAGCTTAACTGGAATGAAACTGTCATTTTATTTGAGGAGTTTTAAGCTTCTCAGAAATAAAGAAAAGAAAAAAAAAGACTCGGTTTGTTAAACTTGAACCCTGAAGACAGAAACGTTCACTCCTGTGAAACATGTGGCCTTCAGAGAAAACACAGGAATAAAGTCTGAGTTCAAATCCACAACGAGGACGGCCAACAGGTTGAAAGAAAAGAGGAGAGTCGGAAAAGGGAGGCAAGATCATATCCAACAGTGAGGAGGAGGAGAGAGGAGGAGGAGAGAGGAGTGAGATCAGATCCAACAGAGTTCGAGTTAAATTAGACGTGACAGAAATTCCACTTCGGAGAATTTTTGCCTCGAGTACCTCCAAGAGAGGAGGAGAGAGGAGGAGAGGAGGAGGAGAAGAGGAGGAGGAGGGAAGAGAGGAGGAGAGAAGAGAAGAGGAGGAGGAAGAGAAGGAGGAAGAGGAGAAGGATGAGAGGAGGAGGAGGAGAGAGGAGGAGAGGAGAGAGGAGTGAGATCAGATC